>JASGCC010000463.1:0-105052 GCA_030067915.1 Hydractinia echinata | reverse complement strand
AAAATTCGCGTTTTTGAAGATCTGTTTGGCATATTTTTTTGTCTATATTTTCTTCAAAATATTCAAATTAAGTATTATTTTGATACCTCGAATGGAATTCTAACAATTTAGTCATAATTTATCAAATTATTGAGGCGCCAATTACACAAAAAATCTGCAAAATGTTGATACGCCTTTTTAATGAAATTTAGCTCATATTTACTGAAACTTTTGGTTGGAAAGATACCTTTTGTGTTGCTTTTAATCGAAATAAAAACTTCCACAAAAGACGAAAAATATGAAAAAAGTCAAAAAAATCGTAGGGCGTAAACTTGGGGGAAAAATATTAACGCCCTGAGGCGTAAGTGGGTGTTTTTAACAAGGGGCGTAAAGTATTTGAACTATTTATAACATAAAAACATCCAATATAGAACTTCAATAAACAAAATCCATAATTATATCAAGAAGTTCGAAAAATATGGGGTATAGCTTTTGAAAATGGGCGTGGCATACCACCTGCTTAAAATTTTTCCAAATATTTTTTTGGTCTTTGCCTTCCAAAATGATGAAAAATCAGCTACCCAAAGTTTCAGGACTATTCAGTATTCCGTTCTAAAGTTATTAACAAAAGTATGCCAGGTAGGGCATTTTCACCGGCCATTAACGACCATCATCTTGCAGCTTTCGCAAAAACTCTCCGGTTGCATCAAAGTTTACACTAGCACCATCTGCTGTTGAAGCTATAACTTTGTGTCAGGAGTCCGTCAAACCTAAAACTCCTTCTCCTTGAAGATAGAATCCGCTATCTCTTTTGTAGCTTGGGCACCAGTGCCACCATATTTTGCATTTGCAACAAAAATGCTAATAAATATGCAGGTTTATATAAACACAAAACAGAAAAAGTGTAAAGTGAACAACGATGGTTTAGTTTTGCTATTTCATAGGGCTATAATATTGTAAACGTCACTGGTATCCACTAATGTTATTACCTTATCCCTGATTTTTCTGCCTTGTGAGCCAGCGGTCAGAAGAGAAATGAACGGAGAACTATTTACCAAAATCGTTAATTTACTTACAAACAGCCTTGTCAAATGATTTGAATTACATTCTTTGCTGTGCGCCTATCGTGATTACTATGGGATTAATTAAAGAAATTAAAATATCAAACTAATTATTTTTTGACAAAAATTTATACAGAAATTGCTGCTTTGTTAACAAATCCACTGCATAAGATATAATATATAGTCCCTACCGCTGGTAAATTTTACACCGTTCATAAGCTGTGTTTTTATTTATAAGCATGCCAAAATTATGAAGAGTCGTCGTGGGATGCAGCGCCATATTGTATGCTGTATTCATCAGACGAATATAAAAAGAACTCGCATTTTTGTCTGAAAACGTGGCCACCCGCAATTGACTGGTTCCGACCCGTGGTATTTGAATATCAGCTGCAGACGAATCTGCGGGGGGCTTTGCTGCCTCTATTACAAGGGTAAAAAGTTAAAAAATGTAAGTAAACTAATTTTGCTTTTTCAAGAACTTCAACTTACGGCATCACTTGTAACATTGGAAGTACCATTAATAAATGATAAAGCTGAAGCTTTCAAAGCTCCCTTCACAGTGATTGTGAACACAGGTTTTGTTATGAGCACAAACTTTGCACCAAACAACAGCTTTTAATTCTTCCAAATTGAAATTTGGAAGAATCAAAAGCTGTCCTACATTCTCGTAGAAATGCTTCTTCTCCTGGGCTGAGCCAAATTCTTACACAGTATATAAAAATTGTCCTCATATAGCATCGTTTCTGTTTAACATTTTTGAAGCTTGTCTAAAGAAGTTATTTTTTCCTGTGCAATGGAGAGTTGCATCAGAAGTTTACATACCTAAAAGCAACTCACCTTGTACATCTCACGTAAAGGATTTTGGCCCACAGCTTTTCCGAATGTTGAAGGGAAGCTTTTTTTTTAGTTTGATTTCCAGGCAGTTAGAATCGCATATAATACTACTAGATACAGAGGTGAAATGTCATAACCATTTTCAATAAAGGGCTATTATAAACCATTGCGGCAACTTAAATAATGGCTACTACACAACCATAGCCTTCAACCAATATGTTCGCAGGTGGATACATACGGTTTCTGTGTAGAAGAGATGAGGTAAGAGTATTTAAACTAGAATGAGTCAGCAAAGAGGCTTGACTCCACTCGGCCTTAGCAGGGGGGGGGGGGATCACACCTGATCTTGTGTTTGGAGAGTGATGACAATGCTAAGGCTGAGTGTTGGTATACCATAAAACATGTTTAAGGTTACAGTCAGAGTTACAAGTTCTGACGCCATTGAAATCTACATTTCTCTCGATTTGTCGTTAAACAAAATATTAAAATATATAAAAAAATTATAAAATATGAAAATGTTAATATAAATATATAATGTCTTTTAAAAATCTGTAAATTATACGTGTCATGTACACATAAACATAATGATTGATAGTGTTTGGTGGCGCTCCACTTGCTAACAGAGGGTGTGAAGACTGTGGCACTTCACATGGGTACATGAACCGTGAGAGGATTTATGCACATTGTTAAAGGTTATTGTGTATTGCTTGCTTACATTTATAGATTGTGTCGACTGATTAGTTTAAAACTGAAACATACTTTGATGTATTATATCGTAGCTAGATGTCATTCTTTTGTTGTATCATTAGATATCCATAATTTATCTTGATTATTACCTGAGTCAAACAAAACAAAAAATAGCAAAGTTGGACAGACGGTCGAAGTTTACCTTAGGAAGATTGGGATGCTTAGTTTTCTATTGATGACCGTCCAGCGACCTCTTCGAGGTTCCAGGGTAGTTAGGTTCAGGAATATGGGTCGAAACCTACCTGCCCTTAATTAAAGTTCTTTTCATCTTTTCACATGCGTTGTGTCGTTTTTGTTTTGTTTTTATTATTTTTTTATTATTTCCTAGGAGGAGAATTATGCTTCTAGAGGCATTTCCTTTTTGCCTATTGGACAGATAGTGAGTATTTACGTTTTGACGTTTTGCAGCTGGTCTTACATTAGGCTTGGTGGATTCTAATATAAATATATGCTGAAGAATTACGAATTGGTAAATTGAACTTTAAAGTGTCGAATCTGTTAATTCATACACTTAACGGCGAGAATTATGTTAAAATGAAAATTAACATACATCTTTAGTTTTCTGCCATACATTTTTTTAAAAGATATGTAATGGCCTTCTTCCCCTATAACCGGAAATTTTTGTATTTATCATCAATAAAAGTTCAAAGACGGGAATACACGGTGAAATATTACAAAAGTTTTTCTTTTAAAATTTTTCTGTCGTAATGTATCCTATCTTTAGAAAGAATTTAAACGCAAAAAAAGTTGATTTCACGTATTTTTTACGATTTTTACCAACTGAATGGTTAAATTTTCTTGTCTTGAGAGAAAGATCAGAGGAAACCGACTGTTGGTAAAAATTCGCACCAGTTTTAAACAAAGATATTTGTGCATTTCTAGTTTTCAGAGAAGGAAAATGTGCGAAGATGGAACGTGAAAAAAGATAAAGTTAGTTTTAATAACTTTTTGATATTCTTTTAGTTAATGGTTTTACCTTTTTTCACGTTTTTCTGCTTGTTTAAAATTTTATATTTTTATTAAACTACCTTGCGCTTCGACTTCATTTTCAACTTCATTTTTCGCTAGTAACAATTCCTTTTTAGAATACACACGTGCAATAGCAAAAGAAAAATTTTAAAAGAAAATTTCCAATGTTTTTAAAGAAATATTGCACAAACGGTGCGCCTTAAGGAGAAAATACAATTTTTAATGTCAAACATGTTTTAAAACATTTTCTAAGTCCTACTTACCCACAAGATCCTCAAGCCTGGTTTCCACATTTTTTTATTTGTAATGTGTTTCCTTACAGTGCCTGAAGCTAATACTCGTCAAAATGTAAAGGAAAGTACCTGAATTCCTTTAGTCATAAAGGTCCAATGCCGTCAGATTCGCCGGGTTAAACTGTTTTGTCAATTCTTTCCTTCAACAAAAGACAACTCATCTGTTCCTTTAACTGTTTGATAGGGACATCAAGATATGCTCGTTTAAGCTCATCTTTATTAGCAGTTCTTTCACATTATTTGCCTTTCCTGAAATGAACCAAATAAGAAATATAATGACATGATATGCCTTAGTCAACATGAGATGACAAAGCTGCAAGTAATTCAAAGTATTATTCAAACACTGTGTAGCCACATCCCTATTGTTCTAAAAAAAGACAAAGTAGCCATACGGACAACAAGTCAGACACTTATCGCATGACACCTAATCCTTGAAGCCCTATGTTGACTATACATGACATTATATATGACATTAATCTCCCCACAGGATTTGTCCATGAGTGATTGGGAGCATTTCCGAGAGCAATCAACATATCCAAATCTAGTTCTCTAAATAACGCTATCAAATCCAATTTAACCAACATATATGTCAACCGATGATTCGGACCACCATCGCTGTACATCAGTAACACTGGTGGTAAGATACCTAATGCAAAAGTAAAAAAATAAAGAATTAGGGAAAATGCTGAAGGCAATATCTTTCACGAATCTTACCCGGTCTCTCTGACAAAATCTGTTTCAATTCACAACTGTGACGCAGGGCTGATGAGGCTTGCAATACATATTTTTAAATCCTATGTGCACCTGGCCTTGATAAAAATGACGCTTTAACAGTATCAGGAATGTCAATCTACAAGTGATCGAAATAAATATAGAACACAAATAAGAGAAAGAAAAATACTATCTTTATTTTAGATAAAAATCATGATTTCGGTTTATGATACGCACAATTAAATCAACAGATGGTACTGAAGTTCGTGAAATCGTGATCACCAACTGACATGACCTGATTTGCCCCCACAATCAACTTTTTGCCTCGTTCAATAGCCGCTACGCCGTATGATGGTTCACCACACATTTGATTTTGTGTTTATGGTCAAGGCAGCATACTCCTTCGTATTTCCACATTGGTTCACTTTGAGCTAAAAACAAAAGTTATTAAACAATAAAAAATAGTTAACACTCTTGCGTTTTGAGAAAGTTATATTCGTTCTTGTCTTTTTTGCACCATTATGTTAATGTTGATATCACCGTTTTAATACGATGCCGCTTTAGCCAGTAGGATTATTGATTGAAATTGATAACGTAACTTTTTACCTTGTTACCATCATAGCCAGGAACCTGTAAAGGTGTTTGGAAATGATCAACAAAGACATTCCGTTACTGTTCTTGTCTGACAACTCCCGGATCACACCTTTTTATTTATTTGGAATACATTTTCATCTAAGGTGGAAAACAAGTCGATAAGATTTGTTTATCTCGTGCATTTATCCCTCTTGGATGGTTTCTTCATTGAGATTTTTAATATCCCATTCATCAATAGAAAAAATGGTATAATTTCTGTTTTCTAATTGCTTGCTTTTATTTCCTGGAGAAAAGAACTGGTTTTTTTAGTAGAGATTCACCATTTTCATTTTGTATAGGAATAAACCTATGAATATGGCTATTAAGATCTTTTATAATTAACTTGGCAAATTCTGTTAAGTAATCAATGGTCGTTTGTATTAATGGCTAATTTTAAGGGGAATTAACTTTTCACATTTAAACTTTTGATGTGGGGACCATTTTCCTAACTAACCCAAATAAGTACAAGGAATTGTAATATTTATATAATCGCAAAATTTCCCTTTTCTTTTAACACAAGTTTTGCAGTATTCTACTTCACATAGTCAGGCAGGCCGCATAATTAAAACTCTTATTAAATGGCCATTAAAACGTGTTTCGCTCATTTTGGAAAGAGCATAAAATTGTATTTGCAAAGCTTTAGGTGCATTTTTTTTTACTTCGGATTTAATTTTGAGTCTCGTAAGAGGTAAAAATTTGTTGTGTAGACGAATCAAGTTCTTTTTAAGCGCCAATTCTACTCAATGGTTGATGCAGTGATCTTAGTAAATCAAACCCTGTCAGTAAATATTCGAGCCATAAGACCTGATAAACGACCTGCGTTAACACTTGCCGTCTGTTGTTAAAGAGATCGGTTTTGTTGTGAAATTTTCTAAGGAAATTTTCCCTTCCTCTTTAAAGACAATATCAGTAGCTGTTTACAGTGATTCAGCATCTGTGCAACCCCAATCACTATTCTTGAATTGCGTTCTTTGCTGTCCCCTTTATCTAATCTTGGAACTCTTTTTTAAATTTAGCACAGAAGTTACACCTCACAAAATTAACCACTTTTGCGTCATCTTTTTTAATGGTTTATAGCCAATTACTATGACACATTATAATGTATGTTTCACCGAATATTTTTCTACCAGCATCTCCACAACGCGGGAAAATCTATTTCGAAAATAAAAATGGCTGCAATAAATAGACGCTCGCTTGTACAGATTTTGCTGCAACGAATTTAGAGCAAGGCAATGCAAGGAATGTTGGTTTCGTAAAATATTTTTTAAAGATACTTTTAAAGGTGAATATCATGTGCTCATTTAAGATATGAAGTTGTTTGACTATGAGTACTTTTTTATCAGTCTTTATATCTCACTTCCATTCTTTTTTCTCAATAAAATTTTCATAAGGTTTTGCCTCTTTTAGAGTCACTTCCATCCTCATTGCAGTAAGATGTTATGGATCGGGATTAATAGGATGTTCTACTTGTCCCATCTTATTTTCACTTTACATTAACTCTAATGTTGCACGGCCCCATCATGGTGTACAAAAAAACTTCACACACTTTATGCACGCGATACCATTGTCAATATTTTGCATTTCTCCAATCAGTGTTTCGTTTTCTGTCGTTTTTTGGACATTTTGACATAATCATGCTATTCAGCGCTTTATTGGAATTTTGGGTGCTGCCGTGCAAACATATATTATTTAACAAGTCAACAAAAATGGGTCTGAGGATGTCATGGATCCATTTTGGCAAATAATATCTTTATGTCATTCTGTTCCTTTTATATTTTATCTTTTTGAAATTTACACCACCTAATTATTGTGGTTGGACACATTCTCTGACGAAACTCAAACTCAGTAGAATGAAAAAGCATGGCACAGATTGCTTCTTCATTAGATATAGTTTGTCACTGTTTCGTCGGATGACAAGAAATAGAAATTTTGAAGAGAGTTTAGGACCTTTTTAGTAAGTGTAACCTTTTCTGAGGATCTTTTGTCGCTTTTATTTCCTTGACCTTGTTTCAAAGACGGGTACCAAGGCGTTTTTGGACGGGCCTCGCACATTCTAATTTTGCTCGAACAATTCCAATGTGATCATAAGGCTGAGAATCTACAGCTTCTTTGAACGACAAGGTATCCAAGATATTATATACAAGGCCATAATTGTCAATTGAACGTCTGAATATTTCTACCGCTCCAGCACCTTTCATTGCACCGGATGATTTTCCATGGTTTGTGTTCCAGATATAGTAGCTTTCCATTTTACATAATCATTCGTATCCTTTTTTCTATTCCAAATTTTGCAAGGCTTGCAATGTTTCGATAGCACATGACAATCAACACGTTTCCCATCTCTTATTGTAGTGACCACACTATGTAGCAGCACTATCAATTGATCACGAAATTTGAAATTAGCATGTTTTTAATGCTGGAGCAGTCATTACATTTTTTATTTTATTTATTTAGCAGCTTTAATCAGGCTTTCTTGAGCTAGTCTTTATTTATGTTACGGTAACATGATTCACCAAAATAATACATTTTCACACAACGTGAGAACGTTTCTATGGAATCAAGCCCTCCGGATAATCACGAAAAGATATAACACTTATAGTACATTCACTTCAAACTTGCTTCTTCCTTGTGTGCTGGTTTCTAAAATATTAAATCATTGTTTTCATGTGAAATAACTTGTGGTCCACAAACATTTCTGAGCAAAACTCAACCGTAATGGCAGTTAACAAAAGAAACTTTGTTTTTTTGCTACGGTTTAGACAACGAATATGTCCTTAAGAATTTTAAATTGAATTAAAATAAATAATCATTATCGAAGGATCACTTGAGAAGTATGCATCCTTAGCATGTGATACCTTTGTATCATGTAGAAGTTTAGGAAAGTCAAGTTTGTTCTTTTTTAGGCAGTATGTTGATTTTCACGAAATGCTCTTTTTCTTTGTACTCATGGAAGCACATTCTTTAGAGGAGCACAACCTCTAGACTTTGAATCTAAGACGACTTAACTGGTGGAGTTTATCATTGTGTTTTTGCACTTTGTAATTTTCCTTCTTATATTTTTTGTTTTCCTTACCTTTTTAGCTAGCCACGTATTAATGATGGGGTTGTAAATCTCTAGGTCAAATTCAAAGCAAAAACAAACATAAAGTCGTTATGCACAGCACATTCGTGCTTTAAAGCCATATTAGAAGTTTGTGTTTGTGCCGTAAAATATGTGTAATTTAGAGAACAGATCTATGAAAATCAATATAGAAAGTGTTGCGGAGCGTGGGACTGAGTCCACTAGGTTCGCAAGCGAAAAATTTTAGATGCCCCTTTCGGTTGAATCGTATGATGAATCGTATAAAAAACAAATTTCCGACATGCTCCATGGTAATAGATCAAACAGTTTCATCTTCGCCTTGATGAAACATTTCCTGGGGTTTCCGCATTAGCAGTACCGACCGGAGTGTGTTCCGGACGCAATATTACTTGGACCAGTGACATATTTTCTTTAGAACCTGATGTATCAGAAAATATAAATATATATATATATATATATATATATATATATATATATATATATATATATATATATATATATATATATATATATATATATATATATATATATATATATATATATATATATATATATATATATATATATATATATATATATAATATATATATATATATATATATATATATATAATATATATATATATATATATATAAAAATATATATATAAATAAATATTATAAAATCTTCAATAAAAACACCCTCAAGTTGAGCTATTCATGTAGCACAAACATCCGAAATATCATAAAGGGACATAATAAAAAAGTTCTCACTTCTGAAGAAAGGCAAAAACAACGACCTTGCAATTGCCGGGATAAGTCCCAGTGTCCACTGAATGGTGACTGTTTAGCTGCATGCATCATCTACAAAGCGGAAGTCAAATACGTAGACAAAAAGGAATTTTACTACGGATTATGCGAAGGCGAATTTAAAGAAAGGTTTAACAACCACAAAAAGTCCTTTCGACACGAGAAATACAGAAACGAAACCGAATTGTCGAAATTAATTTGGAGATTAAAAGACGACGGAACAGACTTTGAAATCTTATGGAGTATTGAAAAACGTGCAATGCCGTATAGGACAGGAGCGCGCACGTGTGACTTGTGCCTAACAGAAAAAATAGCAATTGTACGAGCTGAACCGAAGGGACTGTTGAATAAAAGAACAGAACTTATCAACAAATGTCGCCATCGTAACAAATTTACTTTGAAATGGTTGAAATGAACTGTAACGAACAATGTATTTATTTGTATTTATTTGTTTTATTACGTTTTATCACGTAATTAAAAGGTTTATACTTTAGTTAGTACCAACTTGTATAATTTGTATCATTTGCCTGAAGATTGCTAAGAAGCATGAAACTTTAAGTAGCAAAATTAATGTAGTTTTTTCTTGAAAACATAACATAAAAATAATATATATATATATATATATATATATATATATATATATATATATATATATTGAAATAATTTCCGTTTCTGTAACTTGAGCCGCACTGGTGTATGCTCACCGGCAGGGTTAAAAAAAGTTTATTTCCTGGACGTGCGCGTACAATATATATAGCTACAATCGTCCACAAAAATATGGATGTCCATTCCCCACAATGTTAAGAACTGCCCTTTGTGGCTCGGCAACGTAAACAATTACATGTGAAAAAACTTTATATAAACATTGATCTCGTGAAATATCTAGCTAGCTATGTTCTTTTGCTGACTTTGCTCAACTTTATTCTTCTTGGTTTTTTGTATAAAATTGCCAGAGACAATAAATTTTGTGGACGATTGTAGCTAGAACAAGCTATGTGATGGGACATTCCTACAGAGTAGAATTATCTCACTCACTGTGTAGTATATGTAAAGCTAACTAGCTATAGCTAGAAAATCTGTCTCAAAGAATTTTTCTGTGCCAGCTATTTCGCTGATTTTATGCCAGCAAAAATAGCTAATTTTATGCTAGCAACATTGATAGTTTTATGCCAGCTAAGTAGTTAATTTTATGCTAGCTTTGTAGCTAGTTTTATGCTAGCTATATGGCACTGTTTGTTCTTTTTTATGCTAGCTAGCTAGCTAACTCTTCTTAAAATAATAGTTAGCTAGCTATATGCTATCCAAGTTCTAATATTATTCCAGCTAAGCCGGCAGTCTTATGCTAGCTAGCTTTAGGTATGAGTGAGGCTAGGAAGGGGTTCATTACATGTTTACGTGTGAAAAAATAGTGATGTACTTATAAGCTAAACTTTCTTCGTTTGTTGAAAATGACCTTCTGAAACAGTACGATTTCCCGCTAAACCATCTTTAAAAACAACAGAAGCACTCCATCGCGGTATTTTAAAAAAACACCTTGTCTCGCTTAATTATTCATTTATACAGGAGAATGACCAGATTAAACTACTGGGCAACCCAGTCCAAAAAAAAAAATTTACAACGAAAATTGAAAATTTTGATGTATAGGGGCGAAAATCCTATACACTCTCCTTCGTCCATTATATATGCCTTATTTAAAGAGGAAATGGGCTCCGCTTTGCTCCGCAAAAATATTAAAGATACTACAATCTTAGTCAAAATATGTTGCGACAACACAGCTAATTTGGAAGTTCTCCATCACAAGTAATTGCGTAGGCTATTTCTGTTTTAAAGAGTCACAAGTTCTGTGCACCGTTAGTTGCCTGTATCAGTTTAAATATTAGATTCGTTAAAATTTTCGTCATATTTTATCCGTTTAAGGATATTCTTCTTATTTTATGTGTCTATTTAATTCTGTAGGAATTGCTAAGAAAGCTTTTTTTTTACTGTATCCGTTGTGTGTGTATATATAGTATTGTTCTTGTTTGTTCTGATATACTGTATGTTATTTACATGTTAGTCTGAATGGTCATTGTATTCCCTTTTTCTAAATTCTTTCGACAAGGTGAATTTTGTAAAAATGCACAATCTTTAGAAGGTATAACCTCTACATAGCAAGAACCAAGTATTATCATTACAGCTTGCTGTTCTGTCACTTCATCATCATCGACATATTTTGAACTTGTCAAAGTTTACTTGTCAATGTTCAGAACCAAATAGCCTATGATCCTAAATCTTAAGTCTGTTCTGAAGCGTTAGTCACCAAGGTATGATTAATAGTATTTGACTCCGCACGTTCCTCCTGTTTTTCTCAGCCCACTAAGTCTTGCAGTTTGTGGAGTAATCAAATCTGGTTTCTTCTCGAACTGTTTCTTATAGGTACAGGCCATTATGGATAGTACAATGACTCCCATGCCTACTCCTGCACACATGGGTCATTTTTCTATGTCTGAGAATCCGGATTCAGCATCTTTGATGCTTTCCCCAATTGCGTTGACTCACCAATTCCTGCGCCAGCTTTTCTAAAAATGTTTTACCTATGTCTTTTCCGTAGTTTTGAAAGGACCTTCCGCAGGTGCCTTTCCCTTTAGAGACTATGATTTGTTGGGTACCTTGGTTCAGGAATATTGGTCGCAACCCTTGTACCTCCTACTCTTTGTTTGTTTGACAAAGTTTTGTTCGTATGTGACAATTACTCAAAATTATAAATCTAAACACATAAAAACACATAATATAACACACTTTGTTCTTCCTTGGTTAGATGTAAGTCAAGCTAATATAGCTTTTACTAATCCCATAATTAGTAAAACTGTCATTTGAAAAATTTTCCTTCAATACATTTCTTCTGTCATTTTTAAATTTTGTCTTTTGCATAAACAAATGCAGCTTCTTCCGAAGAGATTTTTATCAACTCCTGTTAGACGATTAGAATCCCCTATTATGTGAACAAGAAATGTTTGCAAATACCAAGATACATGTCTTTTTTAGTTTTTCTTATTAATTTAGAAATCTTCTTGACACGGTTGTCAGGTGTTTTACATTCATCAATAATGATATTGTCAAACAAAGGAAAATGCATGGGCAATAGTAACGGAAGTGCAGCGACAGGCGGTTTCCTTTCGAAATGTTGAGGCACTCTTTACCATTACATATTTTGACAACCGTAGATAACACGTGTGGACAGATTTATTTTTTTTAAAAAAAAACCAGGTTTATATAAGAACATAAAACTTCATAGAAACGACATTTACAATACCACGAATGAAGATAGATAGAATGAAGTAGTTACCATATATATGTTTTCAAAATCAACTGTTATAATAAATAATTTGGAACTAATTTTTAGAAATAAATAATTGAATGAATTATAATATTATTTACATTCTGAAATACTAACATATAACATTTTAACCATAAACTACAGGTCAAACACGGATATTCTTTGTTACAACAAAACTTGAAAAACTCACGAGGACTGAACATAAGAAACTAAAAATTTTGTAATACTCTCGTGACATTCTTGCGCTTTTAAGATGTGATTTCCATTTAGTGCACATTTCCACCCTATTCGGCAAACTGTACATAATAGATACCGTGTTCCGCTGTAAAACGGAGATTGATGAATATCATAGCTCAGCTGTGCGCTGTAGCTCCAGAGAGGAAGCGGAGCGATAGGTATCGTTTGCGCTGTCGTTCTGGTTGTTGGTGCGCTGTGTAAAGTATTGAATAGTGGTCTAATACAAAATTCCTAGAATTTCTCGCTGGCTGGCTCCTGGCTGTTTTTTGATTAAATTTGAATAATAATGCCTTTTGGAAAATCTAAAAGGAAAGGTTCTTGGATCGTTCGAACAACTCTGAGAAATGGATCTACAAAAGTGTGTTCAAATCATTCCAGGCAGCCAGCAGTAGCTTGTCAACAACGTCGTCAGCAACCGCCAACAACGACGACAACACCACTACTGATAATGCTAATACTGCAAATGCATCACACACAAACAGCCACGATATCAACACTCTGCCTTCACAACAACAACAATTCGACTGCGAGGAAGATAAGGTGTGCCAATTTTTATTGAATGGAGATGTTGTGAAGAGAAAAAGTAGTTGCTACGAAAAAAATAAAGAGAAGGAGCTTTGCTCTTGGAATTTGGTCAAATCAGCAGATATCTGTCGCAATTATGCTACAAAATACAAAATGTTACTTGAACAGAAGTGTATTAAATGTAATTTTTTTCTAAATGAAGTTATTTGGTGCAAAACTTGTGGTCCACTCTCTACGTATTGTCAAGATTGTGCAGATGTTCATCACAAAAATATGGTGTTTCTTGATGCTATAATTTTAAAGGTACTCCACCTTGCTATAGCTATCTATTAGCCTATCTGTAGACCATTTCTCTATGCTTTCATGGTCTACCAACTTTCATATAAACATTGCGTAGAATACTTCGCATTTTGAAAAGGTTACTATTAACCACTACACGCCTTCTACAGCTTCAGAAAATTAGGAAAGCTAGTACAAAAAAAACGAGGAAAGAAAGTAAACCCTTAGCGAAACGGCTCTATCAGTCAGGGAATATCGCTAAACGCGGGATCCTGCAATCATGGTATATAGCTATGCGGCGAATAACGTGAGAAATGAGAAACGAGGTCTTCCTTCACGTTCAGACCACAAGTCTACCTTTCTAAGGGGCGGTTTCTTGGTCCGCCCAAGCATTACGATACGATTTCTCAAGTGTTCATGTCTAAGGTCAGAAAGCTTTTCTGTTTCCAGGTTTGCTGCTTTTTATTCTTTGTCACAACCTCTCTAAGGGCTGGGTTCCAAGTCTACCTCTCTTAGCCCTGGGCTCTGTGTCAGTAGGTAAAAGCAACAACGATACGATTTGCAGCTGTCGACCTTTCTTTTTCCAAAGTTTAACAAAAGTTATTGGTTTTGGCGGACGGTGTCAATGAATGTGGCTGGTGTCTTGCAGGAGGCAGGGGATGCTTACTCAAGGGCCCGCACCAGATCCCAAGCATGAGTGAATTTCACCAATCCTCGTGTTTCCACATTCATAGGTGTTTGTTTCAGTACAGTCGAAATCCATTAACTTTCCGATTATCCCTGTAAAGGGGAGAATGCAGAAGTTCTCCAGCAGCTTCTTATTCTTTGGAGAGAAACCTCCTTTTTTTTTCATTAAACTTTCCGTCTTAAAAGACTAGTTTTATCTGCATTGCGATGTAGTTACTCCTATTCTCTTTTTCCTGTTTCTTACACAGATCCAGTTGACTGCCAGGAAAGACTGGTTGACACTGGGAAAGACTAGTGACTGTGGGAAAGACCACTGACGGTGGGAAAGACCATAGATCGTGAAGGTTTTAGGTTTTGGTGACTGAAGAGTGTGTGTTCTTCATTGGTTAGGATGGGTCTTCAGTTGCAATCCCGAGACGATTGATAACTCCTTCCAAAGAATGGAGTGTGGCGGATTTGGAAGCATAAAAGTTGACTGGGTGGTGAAGTGAATTACTTGTTTAAGCTCGAGACGATATGTAATGGTTTCCTGGGTTGCCGCCGCTGGGTTCCAAGTCTACCTTTCTAAGGGGCGGTTTCTTGGTCCGCCCAAGCATTACGATACGATTTCTCAAGTGTTCATGTCTAAGGTCAGAAAGCTTTTCTGTTTCCAGGTTTGCTGCTTTTTATTCTTTGTCACAACCTCTCTAAGGGCTGGGTTCCAAGTCTACCTCTCTTAGCCCTGGGCTCTGTGTCAGTAGGTAAAAGCAACAACGATACGATTTGCAGCTGTCGACCTTTCTTTTTCCAAAGTTTAACAAAAGTTATTGGTTTTGGCGGACGGTGTCAATGAATGTGGCTGGTGTCTTGCAGGAGGCAGGGGATGCTTACTCAAGGGCCCGCACCAGATCCCAAGCATGAGTGAATTTCACCAATCCTCGTGTTTCCACATTCATAGGTGTTTGTTTCAGTACAGTCGAAATCCATTAACTTTCCGATTATCCCTGTAAAGGGGAGAATGCAGAAGTTCTCCAGCAGCTTCTTATTCTTTGGAGAGAAACCTCCTTTTTTTTTCATTAAACTTTCCGTCTTAAAAGACTAGTTTTATCTGCATTGCGATGTAGTTACTCCTATTCTCTTTTTCCTGTTTCTTACACAGATCCAGTTGACTGCCAGGAAAGACTGGTTGACACTGGGAAAGACTAGTGACTGTGGGAAAGACCACTGACGGTGGGAAAGACCATAGATCGTGAAGGTTTTTAGGTTTTGGTGACTGAAGAGTGTGTGTTCTTCATTGGTTAGGATGGGTCTTCAGTTGCAATCCCGAGACGATTGATAACTCCTTCCAAAGAATGGAGTGTGGCGGATTTGGAAGCATAAAAGTTGACTGGGTGGTGAAGTGAATTACTTGTTTAAGCTCGAGACGATATGTAATGGTTTCCTGGGTTGCCGCCGCTGGGTTCCAAGTCTACCTTTCTAAGGGGCGGTTTCTTGGTCCGCCCAAGCATTACGATACGATTTCTCAAGTGTTCATGTCTAAGGTCAGAAAGCTTTTCTGTTTCCAGGTTTGCTGCTTTTTATTCTTTGTCACAACCTCTCTAAGGGCTGGGTTCCAAGTCTACCTCTCTTAGCCCTGGGCTCTGTGTCAGTAGGTAAAAGCAACAACGATACGATTTGCAGCTGTCGACCTTTCTTTTTCCAAAGTTTAACAAAAGTTATTGGTTTTGGCGGACGGTGTCAATGAATGTGGCTGGTGTCTTGCAGGAGGCAGGGGATGCTTACTCAAGGGCCCGCACCAGATCCCAAGCATGAGTGAATTTCACCAATCCTCGTGTTTCCACATTCATAGGTGTTTGTTTCAGTACAGTCGAAATCCATTAACTTTCCGATTATCCCTGTAAAGGGGAGAATGCAGAAGTTCTCCAGCAGCTTCTTATTCTTTGGAGAGAAACCTCCTTTTTTTTTTCATTAAACTTTCCGTCTTAAAAGACTAGTTTTATCTGCATTGCGATGTAGTTACTCCTATTCTCTTTTTCCTGTTTCTTACACAGATCCAGTTGACTGCCAGGAAAGACTGGTTGACACTGGGAAAGACTAGTGACTGTGGGAAAGACCACTGACGGTGGGAAAGACCATAGATCGTGAAGGTTTTTAGGTTTTGGTGACTGAAGAGTGTGTGTTCTTCATTGGTTAGGATGGGTCTTCAGTTGCAATCCCGAGACGATTGATAACTCCTTCCAAAGAATGGAGTGTGGCGGATTTGGAAGCATAAAAGTTGACTGGGTGGTGAAGTGAATTACTTGTTTAAGCTCGAGACGATATGTAATGGTTTCCTGGGTTGCCGCCGCTGGGTTCCAAGTCTACCTTTCTAAGGGGCGGTTTCTTGGTCCGCCCAAGCATTACGATACGATTTCTCAAGTGTTCATGTCTAAGGTCAGAAAGCTTTTCTGTTTCCAGGTTTGCTGCTTTTTATTCTTTGTCACAACCTCTCTAAGGGCTGGGTTCCAAGTCTACCTCTCTTAGCCCTGGGCTCTGTGTCAGTAGGTAAAAGCAACAACGATACGATTTGCAGCTGTCGACCTTTCTTTTTCCAAAGTTTAACAAAAGTTATTGGTTTTGGCGGACGGTGTCAATGAATGTGGCTGGTGTCTTGCAGGAGGCAGGGATGCTTACTCAAGGGCCCGCACCAGATCCCAAGCATGAGTGAATTTCACCAATCCTCGTGTTTCCACATTCATAGGTGTTTGTTTCAGTACAGTCGAAATCCATTAACTTTTCGATTATCCCTGTAAAGGGGAGAATGCAGAAGTTCTCCAGCAGCTTCTTATTCTTTGGAGAGAAACCTCCTTTTTTTTTCATTAAACTTTCCGTCTTAAAAGACTAGTTTTATCTGCATTGCGATGTAGTTACTCCTATTCTCTTTTCCTGTTTCTTACACAGATCCAGTTGACTGCCAGGAAAGACTGGTTGACACTGGGAAAGACTAGTGACTGTGGGAAAGACCACTGACGGTGGGAAAGACCATAGATCGTGAAGGTTTTTAGGTTTTGGTGACTGAAGAGTGTGTGTTCTTCATTGGTTAGGATGGGTCTTCAGTTGCAATCCCGAGACGATTGATAACTCCTTCCAAAGAATGGAGTGTGGCGGATTTGGAAGCATAAAAGTTGACTGGGTGGTGAAGTGAATTACTTGTTTAAGCTCGAGACGATATGTAATGGTTTTCCTGGGTTGCCGCCGCTGGGTTCCAAGTCTACCTTTCTAAGGGCGGTTTCTTGGTCCGCCCAAGCATTACGATACGATTTCTCAAGTGTTCATGTCTAAGGTCAGAAAGCTTTTCTGTTTCCAGGTTTGCTGCTTTTTATTCTTTGTCACAACCTCTCTAAGGGCTGGGTTCCAAGTCTACCTCTCTTAGCCCTGGGCTCTGTGTCAGTAGGTAAAAGCAACAACGATACGATTTGCAGCTGTCGACCTTTCTTTTTCCAAAGTTTAACAAAAGTTATTGGTTTTTGGCGGACGGTGTCAATGAATGTGGCTGGTGTCTTGCAGGAGGCAGGGGATGCTTACTCAAGGGCCCGCACCAGATCCCAAGCATGAGTGAATTTCACCAATCCTCGTGTTTCCACATTCATAGGTGTTTGTTTCAGTACAGTCGAAATCCATTAACTTTCCGATTATCCCTGTAAAGGGGAGAATGCAGAAGTTCTCCAGCAGCTTCTTATTCTTTGGAGAGAAACCTCCTTTTTTTTTTCATTAAACTTTCCGTCTTAAAAGACTAGTTTTATCTGCATTGCGATGTAGTTACTCCTATTCTCTTTTCCTGTTTCTTACACAGATCCAGTTGACTGCCAGGAAAGACTGGTTGACACTGGGAAAGACTAGTGGACTGTGGGAAAGACCACTGACGGTGGGAAAGACCATAGATCGTGAAGGTTTTTAGGTTTTGGGTGACTGAAGAGTGTGTGTTCTTCATTGGTTAGGATGGGTCTTCAGTTGCAATCCCGAGACGATTGATAACTCCTTCCAAAGAATGGAGTGTGGCGGATTTGGAAGCATAAAAGTTGACTGGGTGGTGAAGTGAATTACTTGTTTAAGCTCGAGACGATATGTAATGGTTTCCTGGGTTGCCGCCGCTGGGTTCCAAGTCTACCTTTCTAAGGGGCGGTTTCTTGGTCCGCCCAAGCATTACGATACGATTTCTCAAGTGTTCATGTCTAAGGTCAGAAAGCTTTTCTGTTTCCAGGTTTGCTGCTTTTTATTCTTTGTCACAACCTCTCTAAGGGCTGGGTTCCAAGTCTACCTCTCTTAGCCTGGGCTCTGTGTCAGTAGGTAAAAGCAACAACGATACGATTTGCAGCTGTCGACCTTTCTTTTTCCAAAGTTTAACAAAAGTTATTGGTTTTGGCGGACGGTGTCAATGAATGTGGCTGGTGTCTTGCAGGAGGCAGGGGATGCTTACTCAAGGGCCCGCACCAGATCCCAAGCATGAGTGAATTTCACCAATCCTCGTGTTTCCACATTCATAGGTGTTTGTTTCAGTACAGTCGAAATCCATTAACTTTCCGATTATCCCTGTAAAGGGGAGAATGCAGAAGTTCTCCAGCAGCTTCTTATTCTTTGGAGAGAAACCTCCTTTTTTTTCATTAAACTTTCCGTCTTAAAAGACTAGTTTTATCTGCATTGCGATGTAGTTACTCCTATTCTCTTTTTCCTGTTTCTTACACAGATCCAGTTGACTGCCAGGAAAGACTGGTTGACACTGGGAAAGACTAGTGACTGTGGGAAAGACCACTGACGGTGGGAAAGACCATAGATCGTGAAGGTTTTTAGGTTTTGGTGACTGAAGAGTGTGTGTTCTTCATTGGTTAGGATGGGTCTTCAGTTGCAATCCCGAGACGATTGATAACTCCTTCCAAAGAATGGAGTGTGGCGGATTTGGAAGCATAAAAGTTGACTGGGTGGTGAAGTGAATTACTTGTTTAAGCTCGAGACGATATGTAATGGTTTCCTGGGTTGCCGCCGCTGGGTTCCAAGTCTACCTTTCTAAGGGGCGGTTTCTTGGTCCGCCCAAGCATTACGATACGATTTCTCAAGTGTTCATGTCTAAGGTCAGAAAGCTTTTCTGTTTCCAGGTTTGCTGCTTTTTATTCTTTGTCACAACCTCTCTAAGGGCTGGGTTCCAAGTCTACCTCTCTTAGCCCTGGGCTCTGTGTCAGTAGGTAAAAGCAACAACGATACGATTTGCAGCTGTCGACCTTTCTTTTTCCAAAAGTTTAACAAAAGTTATTGGTTTTGGCGGACGGTGTCAATGAATGTGGCTGGTGTCTTGCAGGAGGCAGGGATGCTTACTCAAGGGCCCGCACCAGATCCCAAGCATGAGTGAATTTCACCAATCTCGTGTTTCCACATTCATAGGTGTTTGTTTCAGTACAGTCGAAATCCATTAACTTTCCGATTATCCCTGTAAAGGGGAGAATGCAGAAGTTCTCCAGCAGCTTCTTATTCTTTGGAGAGAAACCTCCTTTTTTTTTCATTAAACTTTCCGTCTTAAAAGACTAGTTTTATCTGCATTGCGATGTAGTTACTCCTATTCTCTTTTTCCTGTTTCTTACACAGATCCAGTTGACTGCCAGGAAAGACTGGTTGACACTGGGAAAGACTAGTGACTGTGGGAAAGACCACTGACGGTGGGAAAGACCATAGATCGTGAAGGTTTTTAGGTTTTGGTGACTGAAGAGTGTGTGTTCTTCATTGGTTAGGATGGGTCTTCAGTTGCAATCCCGAGACGATTGATAACTCCTTCCAAAGAATGGAGTGTGGCGGATTTGGAAGCATAAAAGTTGACTGGGTGGTGAAGTGAATTACTTGTTTAAGCTCGAGACGATATGTAATGGTTTCCTGGGTTGCCGCCGCTGGGTTCCAAGTCTACCTTTCTAAGGGGCGGTTTCTTGGTCCGCCCAAGCATTACGATACGATTTCTCAAGTGTTCATGTCTAAGGTCAGAAAGCTTTTCTGTTTCCAGGTTTGCTGCTTTTTATTCTTTGTCACAACCTCTCTAAGGGCTGGGTTCCAAGTCTACCTCTCTTAGCCCTGGGCTCTGTGTCAGTAGGTAAAAGCAACAACGATACGATTTGCAGCTGTCGACCTTTCTTTTTCCAAAGTTTAACAAAAGTTATTGGTTTTGGCGGACGGTGTCAATGAATGTGGCTGGTGTCTTGCAGGAGGCAGGGGATGCTTACTCAAGGGCCCGCACCAGATCCCAAGCATGAGTGAATTTCACCAATCCTCGTGTTTCCACATTCATAGGTGTTTGTTTCAGTACAGTCGAAATCCATTAACTTTCCGATTATCCCTGTAAAGGGGAGAATGCAGAAGTTCTCCAGCAGCTTCTTATTCTTTGGAGAGAAACCTCCTTTTTTTTTCATTAAACTTTCCGTCTTAAAAGACTAGTTTTATCTGCATTGCGATGTAGTTACTCCTATTCTCTTTTTCCTGTTTCTTACACAGATCCAGTTGACTGCCAGGAAAGACTGGTTGACACTGGGAAAGACTAGTGACTGTGGGAAAGGACACTGACGGTGGGAAAGACCATAGATCGTGAAGGTTTTTAGGTTTTGGTGACTGAAGAGTGTGTGTTCTTCATTGGTTAGGATGGGTCTTCAGTTGCAATCCCGAGACGATTGATAACTCCTTCCAAAGAATGGAGTGTGGTGGATTTGGAAGCATAAAAGTTGACTGGGTGGTGAAGTGAATTACTTGTTTAAGCTCGAGACGATATGTAATGGTTTCCTGGGTTGCCGCCGCTGGGTTCCAAGTCTACCTTTCTAAGGGGCGGTTTCTTGGTCCGCCCAAGCATTACGATACGATTTCTCAAGTGTTCATGTCTAAGGTCAGAAAGCTTTTCTGTTTCCAGGTTTGCTGCTTTTTATTCTTTGTCACAACCTCTCTAAGGGCTGGGTTCCAAGTCTACCTCTCTTAGCCCTGGGCTCTGTGTCAGTAGGTAAAAGCAACAACGATACGATTTGCAGCTGTCGACCTTTCTTTTTCCAAAGTTTAACAAAAGTTATTGGTTTTGGCGGACGGTGTCAATGAATGTGGCTGGTGTCTTGCAGGAGGCAGGGGATGCTTACTCAAGGGCCCGCACCAGATCCCAAGCATGAGTGAATTTCACCAATCCTCGTGTTTCCACATTCATAGGTGTTTGTTTCAGTACAGTCGAAATCCATTAACTTTCCGATTATCCCTGTAAAGGGGAGAATGCAGAAGTTCTCCAGCAGCTTCTTATTCTTTGGAGAGAAACCTCCTTTTTTTTTCATTAAACTTTCCGTCTTAAAAGACTAGTTTTATCTGCATTGCGATGTAGTTACTCCTATTCTCTGTTTAACACACCTAGTAAAGAAGTGAGAAATCCAAATACTTTCAAGGAATTGACAAGTTGCGTGTGATGATCATTATTATGAAAGTGTTGACGTAGGAATGTTTGTATTTTTGTTGTTAGGATTGGATTAACAGTAAAAGAAGATCTCCTCAAGTGCGGCAAAAAAAAATACCAGAGAGAAAACCTTCTGGCTTCCACATATTTCGAAGAGATTATATGAAAGGTTTCTGATAAATTTAATTATCATTCATTATATCATCCAGGAATTGCCAGGTATTTGTTCGATGGATAAGTGAACAAAATACTTTTACTAGTGCTCACTATTTCTTCATAACTTTATAGACTGTGGGAGTTGCTGAGTCAAACAGAGCCTGGGGAGAATTATCGCTAGAAGAAAAGGAAGGTTTTAAAAATAAAGCTTCTATTGTAAACCAGCCAGTATTTAACTGTCGGTTTAATTGTCGGTAGAGCAGCAAACATCTGCAGTGCGATCTATTCGAAATAAAATGAAAAAATTGGTTGGTGTGATTGTTTTATTCTATATTGTCTGCCATAATGTGGGACCAGGATCATCAAATTTAATTCTTTATGTAGTGTAGGGAATTGGAATCCATCGGGGTAGAAGTAGCGGTCATGGACATTGATTCGATGAGAACAGGAAACAAAGTGACTGTGTATGGTAGTCAAAAAGGTGTTGATTTTATTGACTCCCAAACCGATATGGAATGGAGGTTTGCAAGCCACATGACTAGTAAGACATTTTTCAAGATACCTTTTTTATTTCAAATAAAATCTCCGCCATATATAATTCCAGATATGTTTTTAGGTGAAATTGTCCAGAAAAAAGTGGAAACAATATCATTACGCAAAGAAGTCAGCATGCAACTTAACCAGAAAATGTGTACGTATATTTTCCAATGCGTTTGTGAACAAATGAATGTGTATTCAAATTTGAGCTTTTTTATATTCAATAGACCTAGCGACTTGTGGTAATCGTACAACAGTCCCTTATGCGCAGATTGAACGAGGTGAAGTTTTTGTGAATGGTTTACCGAAAGGCTTCAATTTTAAAAAACCAGGTAACTGTACCCAGTTGGAGCTCAATATTTTAAAAGACAACATGGAAAACATTACATTTACTGGTAAGTTATCTTTTCTCACCAATCTTTTCTCATTGATTAGGTACTCAACGCGAAATTTTGGGAGTTAACTTTCGCGGTTGACTAAAGTTAACGTGTTTTACGGAAAAATCTTTCGCTTTCGAAGTTAAATTACCTGCGAAAGTAGGAAAATTAGTGTACGGCAAAGTAAGCGTAAAACGTTAATATTTGATTTATTTTAGTCTCAACCACACGAAGTCACAAAGACAACGCAGATGTCTCTGTCGATGATTCTTCTGATAGCATACTGCACGAGCCAGTGTCAGTCACGATTATTCCTGAGAATACTACGGAAAGCAGTACAAATGTTGAAAAAATAGCGGAAATGGATTCTAATTCAAGAAAACGCAAAGTGAGAGACGAAGCTGTACCACGCGAAGAGCTTGATGACGAGACTCAATGTCTGAATTTGATGGACAACGTTCCCAACAAGTCTGGAAAAGTAGTGACCCTTAAGGAAGTATTGGATAAATCCGCTGAAGACGAAGGCTATGTTGATTTCATAGCAACTCATAGGGATATTAATGGCGTAACCCAATATCAAGTGAAATGGATTGGATACCGTAGTCTGACGTGGGAGGCGGCAGAAAATCTACCAAAGTCAGACTTGGAACAATGCTCCACATATGACACACTGCCTTCACCAAGTAATCTAGTTCGCTGGGGATTACAAAAAGACGCAAGCTGTAGTTTGTGTAAAAAAAACATCTGTACAGTTCCCCATATTTTAGGAGCTTGTAAAGTTGCCTTAACTCAGGGTAGGTTTACATATCGTCATGACACTGTGTTACGCACACTTGTAACCTCCCTTCAAGATTTCTTATCATCGTACAAACCATCTCTCTCCAACAAACCTCGCAATATTCGTTTTGTTTCTGCTGGTACTTACTCCACAGCAAAGAAGAAAAAACCTCCTCCAATAGGCATTCTCCATTCGGCTTCAGATTGGACAGTTATGTGTGATCTTGATACAACATTAATAATACCACCTGATGTAGCTGTTACTCAACTTAGGCCTGATATTGTGTTACTTTCTCGTATGACAAAGGCAGTGATAGTTATAGAGTTGACATGTCCTTGTGAGGAAAATATGGAGAAATGGCATGACACCAAAACTGATAAATACTCTCTGTTATTGCGGACAATACAAATTAATGGTTGGGCAGTTCACTTCTTCGCAGTTGAGGTTGGCGCTCGTGGGTACTGTTCAGATTCTGTGCGTACTTGTTTACGTCGTCTAGGTTTTCCACCCAAGTCAATTCGTTGCATTCTAAAATTACTTGGTTCTATTGCAATGAAATGTTCTTTCCATATTTGGTTGGCCAGAGATTCAAAACCTTGGGAAACGCTTACTACAACAACAGACAGTTTCCCTGAAAGCAAGTCACCTTTCAAATTTGCCAAAAGCAAATCACCTGTCGACATAACTGACATGAAAATGACATCCTCAGGGTCAACAAAAGAGTTAATGCTTACAAACGGTGGAATACAAAATAAGGGTAACACTTTGCTATGCAAATTCTATTCTGCAATGTTTAAACTCCCTGCCGCAATTCCATGTAGCCCTCTCGGCAGGAAATCCTTCCTTGTCACCTCTTGCTTCAGCTTGCTCGAAGGTTTTCTACCAATTGTCATCTTCGAAAGTCCCAGTTGATCCATCCGCTTTCCTTGCAGCCCTAAAAAATGCTATAAGTAAAGTAAAAGGTAATTTTGATATTTTTACACAGCATGATGTGCCTGAGATCCTAGGTTATTTGCTAAGTGAACTTGCTACAGACTCGCTTTTTACTACCACCATGTTCCAGTTTTGTACTAGAACTACAATCACATGTGACACATGTTTCCAATCGCACTCTACTGATGAAATGTCTCTATTTCTTGAATTGCAACCAAGACCCACAATTCAAGAGTCATTGAACCTCTTCTTACAACCCGAGGTTTTGACAGGGAATGATAAGTGGTTTTGCCCTCTGTGTAATTCCCATCAAACAGCAACACGAGAGACGGAAATTGTGAACAGTGGTTCACACCTTATAGTTCAGTTAAAACGTTTCATCATGTCAAATGGCCATATCTCAAAACAAGTGTCGCCAGTTTCTTGTTTCCCGGACTTCTTATCCCTTCCTGTTACCATCGACCCTGAGGTAAGAAGCCGTAAGCACTTTAAGATCAGAGCGCTTATAAACCACTCTGGTTCTCTTAATAATGGGCACTATACAGCCATTGTTCAAGACCAAAAGACAGACCAGTGGCTTCACTGCAATGACAGAGCTGTGACAAAATGTGACGTTCGGAAGGAACTTAACAGCAAACTGTCCTACGTCTTTCTCTTCCAGGCAGTTTAAAATAATAAAAAATAAAATAAAAAATAGGAAAATTTAAAAATAAAAAAAAATTATATATAAAAACGTCGCCTAGCAAGGGGGTTTGACTTGCTTAGTTCCCTTTTTACAGGTTCCTACAAGTCTTGTCTTTGGGTGTGACGACCCCACTTATTACCCCAGTCAACCCTTGTTTTAAATGTCAATAGATTGCACGGATTAAAGAACATTTGATGACAGAAGAGGATTCCAGGGCCTCCTGATGACCACTTAGTGGACCTCGGATTAGAGGTGCCCCGCCTGGAATCCTGACACCCCTTGGTTGAGGCTTTGGGGCGAAACCGTTTGGTGTCAAGGTTGGTATTGTGCAATCTTTGTGTGTGTGTGTGTGTGTTTTTTTTTCACTGATATTGTGTATCCTGCGAAAAGGAAGTTTAACTGTCTTTTTGCCAGTAACTTTGGAGGAACAAAACCTCTATGATTTAACCCTAAAACTTAACAGGTTGAGTATTTCATTGTGCCTTGCTGCAATGTTCAAAATTTTCTTATGGTGATCTTCCGAAAGGTTGACAAATGACAGCTGGGAAAGACTGGCTGACACTGGGAAAGACCAGATATTTGACTTTTTTGTTTGTGTGTATAGTTGAATTGTATGTCTTGTTCATTGTGTTATGTAATTTACATCGCTCCCTAATAACAGTAACCAGTTATAAGCGTAATACCAGTATTAGACAGGTACTATTATGTGCAAGGGGTCATTAGGTAGAGCAGTGGGAAAGCATGAAAAACATGTTACTGGGCCCGCTATAAGGTTGGCAGCCCCAACCCAATAGATACTTGTCATACCCACCAAGCATAGGCCAGCCCGTGGGTTTATATACAGGTCTACAAAAACTACAAATTTAATTTCACCGACTTCTCCATTAGGCTTTGACCAGACCGTTCATAGGAATACCCCCTCGGATATCGATTTTGTTATTAATAACCCCTCGGATTCACCAATTTCCCTTTGTTCAGTGCAGAGTAGATGCAATGTGTCTTCTAGTAACCAAGGTGCCTTGACAAAGCCCTGTAGAGTCCTTCTTAAAGATGTATTCGCGGACGGTTCGACTGAAAAGTCTAAGCTGCTGAAAGCTTACCAGGTTAAAACCCACAGTGTGCTTTCTCAGCAACCAGAAGAGAACTCACGTCTTGAAGCTCTTAATTGTAAAACAGCTATAGCTTGGCCGAAAGCGTCTGATAAACAGCTATGGACTGCTTTAGATAATAGTGTTGCAAGTCATCTTAAGGGTCGCTATTCTATCTCCAAGCGAATTGAACTTCTTGAAGACACAATTTATGATCATGCATCAGCGTTATTTGGTCTATCATTAGCACCAAAACGCAACCTATCTGGCTTTAAACAGACGAGTTACTCATTCAATTGAACTAGTAAAGGAGAAAAATCACCTGTTAGCTAAATTAGATCACATTTTTGATCCCCTTGAAAGACACGGCCTTATCTCTCTGCTAGAAATGGTTAAGTCAAAGCTGCGATCCTTACGTCGAGGAGAAAAGAACAGGAAAAAACGATGGAAAAGGCGTAAGGCTTACCGTGCGTTTGTCAGAGATCCTTATCAGGCTGGCAAAAATTTACTAGACCCTAAGAGCTTTGTCAAGTTGCAAGTACCAAAAGAGTCTATGGACGACCACAAAAAGAAATCATTGCAAGATCCAATGCGTGATGTACCATTGCCCTTATTGGAAGGTTTACCATTACCTCCTAAGCAGGATAAAGCCTTTAATACATCACCTTTTACATTTCAAGAATTTCAACAAGTTCTTCAGTCTCGTCGCAATGGCTCTGCGCCAGGTATCAATATGATACCATATAAGGTTTACAAATATTGCCCAAAAACTGCTTCTTTCTTATTTAATACATTAAAATCATGTCTTAAACAGTCCTTTTTTCCTTTGCAGTGGCGTGTTGCATCTGAGGTTTTTATCCCCAAACGCAAGCCTCCCACACCATCCTGCATAAAGGATTATAGACCAATAGCTTTATTGAATGTGGAAGGTAAACTATTCTGTAGCCTAATCTCGAAACGTTTAGAGACTCACATCATAAAAAATAATAATTTCATCAACAAAAGTATTCAGAAAGGTTGTATGGAAAAGGTTCCTGGTTGTTGGGAGCATATGTCCCTAGTTTGGTCGGCATTAAAATCTGCCAAGACTGACAAAGCTTCCGTTTCAGCTATATGGCTGGATGTAGCTAATGCATACCCTTCAGTTCCGCACAAACTTATCTTCTTTGCTTTAGAACGTTATGGTGTATCACCTTCCTGGATAGAACTTATTAAGACTTATTATGGTGGTTTATGGAGTAAATCCTTTTCACTCTCTTCTCCATCAGGGTGGCACTTGCATGAAAAAGGTATTTATATTGGTTGCACCCTCTCGATTATTCTTTTCTTGGTAGCCATCAATATTATCATCGAATTTGTTTGTGTAGCGGCAAATGATCCCACCCAACCACCAATGAAAGCGTTTATGGACGACATATTTCTAATGTCTCCCTCAGCAAATGATTGTCAGAAGTTGCTTGACCGCTGTGTTACTGGTCTTAACTGGGCAGGCATGTCGTTTCGCGCAACAAAGTCCCGCAGTATTGTCATTGATAATGGAGTGTGTAAGAATATAACGCCCTTCACAGCTCACGGCGAATCCATTCCATCCATTCACGAAAACCCTGTTAGGTTTCTTGGTCGCACCATTACTCATTCCCTTTCTGATCATGCCGCTGTTGACAAATTTATCTCAGAAACTGAACGCGCTCTTCAATTAATTGACTCCTCGTCATTTAAAGGCACTCATAAACTTTGGTTTCTGCAACACTTAGTAATTCCAAGGGCTCGGTGGCCAATATTGATATATGAAGTTTCTTTGTCAACTGTCATCAAACTGGAACGAAAGATTTCCGTCCTGATCAGGAAATGGTTACGGCTCCATCATTCAATCACTAACATCTGTTTATATTCAGCTAGCTCACCTTGTCCTCTACCCTTTAAAAGTATGACTTCTATCCTAAAGTCCTCAAAAGTCAGCGGACATTTATTACTTAGAGATTCTGCTGATCCATGTTTTTCATCCTTTTTACCTACTTTAAAATCAGGTTCGTGGAATGTAAGCAATGCCGTTCGCTCTGCCGAAAGCCAGCTTCAATATACAAAGGTAGCTGGGTATTATCAAATAGGGAAAGCTGGTTTTGGTTTGATTAAGCAGAAGGATATACCTACTAAAGGATGCCAAAAATACCGCAAAACCATCTCTGACATAGTTTATGAACACGAAGAGGAGATTTTCCAAGCCCGTGCAGTGCAACTCCATATTCAAGGCAACTGGATGAAATGGTGCAGTTATGTGAAAAACGATCTTTCGTGGAGCACCCTTTTGGCTCTGCCACAATGTCTAATTTCATTTTGCATTGGCTCCACATATGACACACTGCCTTCACCAAGTAATCTAGTTCGCTGGGGATTACAAAAAGACGCAAGCTGTAGTTTGTGTAAAAAAAACATCTGTACAGTTCCCCATATTTTAGGAGCTTGTAAAGTTGCCTTAACTCAGGGTAGGTTTACATATCGTCATGACACTGTGTTACGCACACTTGTAACCTCCCTTCAAGATTTCTTATCATCGTACAAACCATCTCTCTCCAACAAACCTCGCAATATTCGTTTTGTTTCTGCTGGTACTTACTCCACAGCAAAGAAGAAAAAACCTCCTCCAATAGGCATTCTCCATTCGGCTTCAGATTGGACAGTTATGTGTGATCTTGATACAACATTAATAATACCACCTGATGTAGCTGTTACTCAACTTAGGCCTGATATTGTGTTACTTTCTCGTATGACAAAGGCAGTGATAGTTATAGAGTTGACATGTCCTTGTGAGGAAAATATGGAGAAATGGCATGACACCAAAACTGATAAATACTCTCTGTTATTGCGGACAATACAAATTAATGGTTGGGCAGTTCACTTCTTCGCAGTTGAGGTTGGCGCTCGTGGGTACTGTTCAGATTCTGTGCGTACTTGTTTACGTCGTCTAGGTTTTCCACCCAAGTCAATTCGTTGCATTCTAAAATTACTTGGTTCTATTGCAATGAAATGTTCTTTCCATATTTGGTTGGCCAGAGATTCAAAACCTTGGGAAACGCTTACTACAACAACAGACAGTTTCCCTGAAAGCAAGTCACCTTTCAAATTTGCCAAAAGCAAATCACCTGTCGACATAACTGACATGAAAATGACATCCTCAGGGTCAACAAAAGAGTTAATGCTTACAAACGGTGGAATACAAAATAAGGGTAACACTTGCTATGCAAATTCTATTCTGCAATGTTTAAACTCCCTGCCGCAATTCCATGTAGCCCTCTCGGCAGGAAGTCCTTCCTTGTCACCTCTTGCTTCAGCTTGCTCGAAGGTTTTCTACCAATTGTCATCTTCGAAAGTCCCAGTTGATCCATCCGCTTTCCTTGCAGCCCTAAAAAATGCTATAAGTAAAGTAAAAGGTAATTTTGATATTTTTACACAGCATGATGTGCCTGAGATCCTAGGTTATTTGCTAAGTGAACTTGCTACAGACTCGCTTTTTACTACCACCATGTTCCAGTTTTGTACTAGAACTACAATCACATGTGACACATGTTTCCAATCGCACTCTACTGATGAAATGTCTCTATTTCTTGAATTGCAACCAAGACCCACAATTCAAGAGTCATTGAACCTCTTCTTACAACCGGAGGTTTTGACAGGGAATGATAAGTGGTTTTGCCCTCTGTGTAATTCCCATCAAACAGCAACACGAGAGACGGAAATTGTGAACAGTGGTTCACACCTTATAGTTCAGTTAAAACGTTTCATCATGTCAAATGGCCATATCTCAAAACAAGTGTCGCCAGTTTCTTGTTTCCCGGACTTCTTATCCCTTTCTGTTACCATCGACCCTGAGGTAAGAAGCCGTAAGCACTTTAAGATCAGAGCGCTTATAAACCACTCTGGTTCTCTTAATAATGGGCACTATACAGCCATTGTTCAAGACCAAAAGACAGACCAGTGGCTTCACTGCAATGACAGAGCTGTGACAAAATGTGACGTTCGGAAGGAACTTAACAGCAAACTGTCCTACGTCTTTCTCTTCCAGGCAGTTTAAAATAATAAAAAATAAAATAAAAATAGGAAAATTTAAAAATAAAAAAAAATTATATATAAAAACGTCGCCTAGCAAGGGGGTTTGACTTGCTTAGTTCCCTTTTTACAGGTTCCTACAAGTCTTGTCTTTGGGTGTGACGACCCCACTTATTACCCCAGTCAACCCTTGTTTTAAATGTCAATAGATTGCACGGATTAAAGAACATTTGATGACAGAAGAGGATTCCAGGGCCTCCTGATGACCACTTAGTGGACCTCGGATTAGAGGTGCCCCGCCTGGAATCCTGACACCCCTTGGTTGAGGCTTTGGGGCGAAACCGTTTGGTGTCAAGGTTGGTATTGTGCAATCTTTGTGTGTGTGTGTGTGTGTTTTTTTTTCACTGATATTGTGTATCCTGCGAAAAGGAAGTTTAACTGTCTTTTTGCCAGTAACTTTGGAGGAACAAAACCTCTATGATTTAACCCTAAAACTTAACAGGTTGAGTATTTCATTGTGCCTTGCTGCAATGTTCAAAATTTTCTTATTAAAAAAATGTGATTACTTTCTTCGTTTAGCAACTACCTTATTCGTACTCATTTTTGCGCAGTGAAAAAAAAATCTATTTGGCGCGTATTACCGCAATAGCAACATGAACGTATTTCGGGCGTATTACTTTGGCGTAAGTTGAAATTGGCCCACAAATAACCAGGGAAAATAGTAAAATTCAAGGTTTTAGACAAAATATAAATGCGTGTCTTTTGCTAGCTAACGAACTTTTTTGCGCGAAAATTAGTACGTGCAAAAGTTAGTACGAATAAGGGAGGCTTAACCCTATTCGGTATGGCTTTCAAAGCTTTACTTAGACCGTGTAGATTTTGCACTGATTTCAGAAATCATGCCATCAACTTTTAGTACGGATAGGGAAGTATATCAATAATAAATATGATCAATTATATTTTTTTTTAATACTGGCATTTTAAAAAACATACATTGTCAGCAACCAACCTTTCTCATTAACTGACACACTCTTTTATATAGAAATTTGTGGGCCAAACGATGCGATGATCTCCAATCCATACATTGTATTGAGAAACATTTCAGAAGATCACGTGCATCATCATCGATTAAAGACGCACTTTTTAAGTACGTCTTCAACAAACTATATATGTCAGAACCGTAGAAGACAGAAAAGCCCTTGAAAAGCTCCGGCGCTACGTGCTTCTGGTTGGAAAATTTCTTTATAACGTCCTTACAACTTGCGCGTACGCATGTTGCACGACAAGCAAAAGAAAATCCAATCAGGATAGGAAACATGTCAGGTCCATGCAAAATAACGTTATCTGCAACAATATGGTTGTGGAGCACGCCCTTGTCATGTAAATGGTTCAGAGCGCTGGCAACACCTGTCAATATTTTTTCCATCGCAGTTCGCGATGCAACTTCTGGCATACCAGATTTTAAAAAATATTCTAAACTGTCACCACTGACATAATGTGTCACAGAATAGAAAGCCCCGCTAAGATGGACGACACCTGTGGTAGTAATAATGTTTTCGTGTTTTCCAATAACTTTTAAGATTCGATGATCGTGGCTAACATGAGCCACATTTTTCACGCTAACACCTTCATTGTCGCCTTTGTTCAAAAATGTTTTTAAGACAACACTTGCTCCATCATCAAATGTGGCTTTTTCTGTTTGTGCAACTTCTCCTTCTTTAAGATTCGATATAAATAAACTGTTCATGAAGGTGCTGTCTAAAACACAAGGAGTTACTTCTTGCAGAAGAGGGTCTCCTGTGTGAAATCTGTCAGCGAACAAAGATGCATCAACCATCTGTACAGATCTGTGGGCGCCGAGTTGTTCAACAAGTGTCAGTTTTGTGAACTCCGCAGAAGTGATGCGTTTTTTTCGCCAAGTTCGTGGATCTGGTGATGTAGCGTATCGTTCATCTTCATTAATTTTTCTATTTTTTTCTTCGAATCACTCAATTTTTCATTAATTAACTCTTCCTTGGTAGGCGCATATGTCCATTTTTTCTTTTTTCTTTTTTCGCGAAAGCTAAATAGATAATAAGTAAATAACGTGTTTATTTCGTAAATAAAATCAATATTGCTGCTAATTATTTTTACCGTTAAAATTGATACTTTAACAAGTAAACAACTCACTTGTTCACTTTCTCCTGCACTTGGGAAACTTTTCTTGTCTGCAATTTTGTCATATTCTTCATCACTCTAAAAATAAAAAATATCTGATGGGACTTCAACGCGTTTGGAATCAGAAAGCTGGAAGAATATTTGCATCATTGCGCACGAAAGTTTACATTCGATATGTATTGCTATATTGTCGTTCTTTCTCTTAACACGACTTAACTGTTATTTTACTTATATTGAAAAATCATAAAAAACATACATCAGTAATATCACAAAGTGGATTTCAACGAGTAACATTTGATGCATCGTCTCCACACGTCTTGAAGTGTTTGAACAACTCCATTTCAACCTAGATGTCAGAACGCTTACAATGAGAGAGCTAATATTATCAATATCAATAGTATTTCCTACCAACTTCCAGATATATGGTTACCCGCACTTCGGAAAGCGAACATTTAGGAAAAAGTGCAAAAATTGTTCGGGACAAACGTAACAAAAAGCGAACTTTTAGAAAAAGAAACGTAACATAAAGCGAACTTTTAGAAAAAGGAAAGATTTTAATCAATCTATTGCTTCCATCTGGGTCCGTGAAAAAGTTAATTACTTTAATTGCTGTGATCTGATTGGTTAATTTCGATCCTCTAATTATCTCTTCAAATAATAAATAGCCAAAGATGATTACGATCATTGCCCGTCGATGACAGCTGTAGCTGTCGAAACGTAGCCTAGAATAAACTCGCTTGTTCATGACATGATAATATTTATATTATTCAATGACATTGACTGAACAGATAAGTGGTAATATTTTTAAAAGCTAGTATTATGCATATACAAATATTGAAATTATATACGTACCTGAAATTTTTCATATATGGTACTTTCAATGTGATTCACAATTGGTCTAGTATCCACGTCTTTTTCTTTCATTTTTGCCACCTTTTTCTGCAAAAAAAGTAAAACCAGAATTATTTATAACAATCATACACAAAATTAAGATTATATAAAAAGAAATACAAAGTGAAATATTCGGAAAATATGTTTGCGATTGAAGTAGTATTTCTACTATTGGAGTGCACGCTTTTTTTATGAAAACCCACACATATTCTTTAAATCCATACATTTGACAAATATTATAAAGAATTATAATTTTACTTTTAAAAAGTATATCAGAAATAATTTCCCCTGAAAACCCTTATATACATGTTTCTGGAATCTCAGTTCTGGTTTTTTAAATTTCTTTTCTTTGACTAATCCATACCTAAAGTTCCTAATAACAATAATTTATGTAATTTGACATTGTTTTATACACACCGGAACATTTTCTTTCACTCTGTTTAAAACCTTTCTTTTCCTCTGTGATTTTCCACTCATTTCACATGATTCCAAATATCTGAAACAAAATGAAATTTATTAACAATCAAGAGTTATTATGAGTAGAATTGAGGAAGCCAAATTGAACAAATGTTCTGTTTTATTTTTACATCATACATTGATGAACTTGTCACATGTTATTCTAACATTATTAAACATTTTTCATATTCAGTGTTTGATGAGAGAAAGTTAGGTAAGCTTGTAGAGAAAGTATTAGGTATTTTTTTAAAATTCCAGCCTACTCTTGGTAACCTGATTGTAGGGGGGACAAACACCCCAATGTAAAAAAAAAATTAAAAAATCCCCTTCCCCTTTTATTACAGCCCCCATTTAACATATTATCAGAAACACAAGTGCACATTTTTTGCAAGCAATGATTTAAGACAAAGAAGTCAGAATAAATTAAAGGCATTGTGTTCAGAGGAGGTCTGATAACACAATTTGAATAGAAAAATTAAAAACTACCCCTCTACCCTTCAGGCCTCCGAATAACAATCCATGCACTTCAATTTATTAAAATCCTCCCCAACTATCAATTTAAAAACAAACCCCCCTCCCCCTTATTAAGTCAGACCAATTAGGTTACTAAGAGTAAGAAAAGTTTTGCTTATTTATATAAAAGAGCATGTATGTATGGACCAGAATTAGAAAAGACAAGTACAGATAGTATATTAAGACAAAATTCTAGAAAAGTTCTATGAAAATTGTTTTCTTACAAAATAAACTTCCATAGAAACTGTAATGTGCCACCAGTATCTAAAATAACAAGGAGAAGGAAGCAGCCAAGGGGAAAAAATAATATTATGTCATTCTATAAGAACAGTTTATAAGAAAATTGAAGCTCAGAAAGGCCAAATTTCCAAAAACTTAAGCTGGCTAGGATAATCTCCAACCTTGAAAAACTTACAATAAAATAAATAAAAAGAACGTATATTTCATGGAACATGTAAGTATATTATGGTAAACTTTTAAAGTTGAATAAATCAAATTCCCATCATTGTTTCAAACTTTCACAGTCAAATTTCATAACTTAAAAGTACGGTAAAATGAATTCCAAAAAATATTGACAGCAGAATTTGTGTTTTCAGTTTTGATTCAGTGTAGAACTGTGTTATTATGTCAAACTATCACCATGAAAAAAAAATGTTTATATTATATGTATATATACACTATTTTTTACAAAAATCACACTTTATGAAAGAACATTGAAGCTCAGATTGCACCAAAAAAAATAAGAAATATAGCTATAAAACGCTAGCTCAAGATAAGAAAAGGCTATTCTGTCTGTATGAAAAGAAGTGATCTTATATATATATATGTCAAGAAAAATTATTCATCCAAGAAACGTTATTTGACCATAATAAACCTATATATAGCTGATAAAATCTCTCATTTTTATTTTCTTTCGAAGTCAAAGGTACAGGAATGCACACTTTTCAACAGATCTGAAAAAACAAAACAAAGTCTTACAGAAAAATACAAAGTCATTAAAGGAGAAACTTCCATACTTATTCTGACACGCTTAACGGAAGTAGGCCGGAAGTAAGATATTAGCTGGATCCTTTTTATTCGTTAAGACGTAGCATTAAGAAAAAAGAAGACATGCGAGGAAAGAACCATCAATTATAATTCTTAAAAAACAAATAAACTCGTGTTTGTCACATTTTGTTTTAGACTTAGATATATTCACTAACTATGATAAAAGTATGGCATGGTCAGTATATAGGCAAAGATTCCAATCAGCCTTCTCATTAAGTGTGGTGTGGCTGAATGGACACCGTCGTCACTTAGCTTAGTCCTATTTAAGCTGAACAAACTAACATGAAGTAAAAATTTAAAAAAATATATAATTCTGTAAGACGCATTGCCCTGGGGTTCCAGACTGTATTTGGGCAGAAAAATGTATACCTAAGACAAAGAAGGACCCATGTTGAGGTTTATTTTAAAGCAAAAGCCTCTTTGGCCTTGGAATTCAATTGTTTCTTGGATTAATTGAGGATACAGAGCTTATTAGCTTGGACAGCACAACCTGCAGATCTAGATCACAAATTTTTAACCATAATATAGGTGACATTCCTTAGCCACTGCCGGCATTTTTTTGCCTGTTGTTAATGTACGGATATTTATTTGTTTATATTTTTAGTGAACATTTTCGTGGCAAGCACAAAGATGCAGACGTTAGTTAACGCAAAGTCTTGTCAAGTCTATTTTTTTGTACAAGGTATCATTAGGACGTTAAATGAATGTGAAATCAGAAGGTATAAAGTGGTATCAATCTACACTCAATAATAGTTTAAAGCCCTAACAACGTTTCCGTCAGAAGAAATTCGTTAGAAAGTACCTCTCCTTAGCCAGCTCTAGCATCTTTCTGCCTGTCACGCAAAAGTTAGAGACCACTGAAAATGTAACAAAGAAATCCATTAAAAGCATGGGCGAAAATGCTGCAAAATATGTAAACATTGCAACTCATCTATATACTGCTGGCACTGATAAACTATAGCTATACTCTTTTCTTGTCCTTTCCCCCACCAGGCTTCTCTTGTCCTTCCCCCATACCCCCTCTCCCTGTAAACACAACCCACACCATCCCCCCATCATATTGATGATGGGAAGAATTTTTAATGTTGCTGTGGGAGCTACAACATGTTGCTTCAATATGTAAAAAGATAAAGAGAGGACAGACTGCCACATAGTGTGATGCTGTGTTGGTTGAGAATCGGGAGCAGGCACCATGTTATGGTGGTGGTGTAAGCCTACTCTAGATTATAAGCTCTATTAGCTAGGCACACAAGCACCGAGCTGCGATATTTATCAATCTCCGTTTTACAGCGGAACACGGTATCTATCATGTACAGTTTACCGAATAGGGTGACATTTCACATGTCATAGTGTCACTGTTCTCGTCATGAGAATGTTTCTAATAAAGTATGCAATCTTCGCATTCCTCCTCTCCGAGCTTAACAAAACTAATGTTAAAACTATTTACTTCTTTTCTATATCTGTCATAACTTAGTTTAACCTCATCATGCTTCACTTCATATGGACTTTTAATAGACAACTCCGGGCTCAGACTCAAGTAAAGTCTGTTTGTAGCATGCTCCCGTCTATAGTAGCTCATTGATGGATGAAATGACTTGATATGTTCTGCGATTTTTGTTGACTTTCCTCTAATAACTTGTTAGAAGGCTCATGTTTTCCTCGTCCATTATTTGCTGGCATAATAGATCCTTGGTCACAACTTTGAAGGGTTACAGTAATAACCTTGTGGGAAGGTCTAACCAAGAGTTCTTAGAAAGAAGACTTTACAAACTTGATGCTCAACATCTTCTCCATCCATCATAACGTACAATCGCGAAATATTTTTTGTTCTATCTCCACTGGAATCTAAGCGTGGCCTTTTAGTTGGAATAAGCTTTAGATTTTTCATCCACATACGCCTTTTATTGTAGTCTAATTTCCAAAATTGGTTATTTATATCCTTTCTCCTTGCTTCACAGATATTATCAATGCATTGCTAATATCACGTTCTTTTCGCTCAGCCAAAGACAAACGTTTTCGTTTTTTAGCCTTGAACAGAGTTTAAAATTGTATTTAAATTCGACAAAGCTTATTTATTAGGATTCAAATCATATAAAATATTTACCCTACTTTCTTACCCAGCTTTAGTTGTTCTCTCCGATTTCCAGTAAGTCATCTTCAGATAAGTCATTTCCCTCATCTTCTACGCTGTTTTTTCTATGACTTTAACACCATCAAGAATAGCCGTATGTCTAAAAATTAAAAATAAACATTCAATTAAATGTGTCAAACAATCAATTGGGTTAAAGATTGGTCGGTTATTTGGGCTAGATAAATATGTAGCTTTTGCCAACATAGTTAAACAGATAAGTAAAGCATTGACTTACACAGACTCCTTCAACACTATTGATTTTTCTGTTTTTGAAGAAATAGATTTATCAAGGACACTGCTAAGTAATGGGAATAGACTCTGGTGGAGAAAAAAATAGTGGTGGCTCGTCACCACTAATTGTCGTTGAAACAGATGGATTACCACGTGAAACAACTTTCGCTCTCTAAATAAAAAGTTACAACCTCCGTTTAAACTCATTTTGTCTTAACACATCATTTTTACACTTGGCGCAAGGCACGATACATCACAAACCTTTCTTTACGTATTTCACTTTGGGTACTCGTATTTTTAATGGTTCCTCATCCTTGTCTTCTTCGCCATGTTTTTATTCAGTTGCCGCAATTTTCTCAAAATCGTCGTCTTCTTCGTCAATTTCTTGTCCAGTTGTACTGAAGGCCTTGTAACGATAAAATTATACATTATTAGGCATAGCTACACAGTTTTTTGTAAGAACAAACTATACAAGAACACATGGCTTCATACACGTGTTTTTTATAAGAACCTAGTTTATAAGAACGTTGAGGCTGAGATTTTGCCAAAAATTAATTTCCTCATTCATTGTAAGAACGAATAACGTAAAAAAAGTTCTTAACTTTCTGGACAAATGCTATCCTCATTATTCTGAATATATTCTTAGCATGTCCATGTCTTGAAAATATATAATGCCTTAATAAAATAAAGCTTGCTATAGCTATTGGCAAATTCTTTTTATATTTATAACAAACAATCGAGGTTGGACATATTCTTAAGATATTCTTAACTGACCCTGAGTATTTTCTTACAAAAAAGAATATGTTCAGGCGCAAGACAAAACATATTTCACTTCATATTTAAGGGAAAGTTTAGCTTTGAAAGTGTAAACGACTTAAATATCGTTATTCACCTAAATTCATTTCTCTACCAGATAATCTAAACAACACACCTGATTTTCTTTCGCTTTCTCAGTAGGCTGCTAGCTAGCGTTCTCTGGATAAAAGTCCAATCAGTTTTTTACTTCGATTACTAAACTTCGCTTCATCCCAAAGAAAACAAATTGAAAATGTATAGCTAGCTAAATTGTCTGATATATTTCCAATCAGTTCTCTTTTTGACGTTATATCATCGTACGTTTTTCTTCTTTATAACAAATATTTCTGACAACAACATAAACTTTTTATACTCGCTCGACAACAAAAGCCGCTCTACAACAACAGTTTTGTTTTTTACATTTTAGATTCGAATTATCATTCGAATTCGATAGTTTTTTATAAAAAGAAAGCAACCTCGGTCCCAGAACACAAAAATGGAAAATATTGAAGAAACAAATGAGCTTTAATTTAACCTCATGATGACTAAACATTGTTTGAAATAACTTTTTTCAGGATTACTTTAAAAAAGAGACAACCTTCTTCGCTTCGGTTTCCTTTTTCTGTTGATAAACAACTTGTTTCCGTGAGATACGGCGCGCACATTGTAAACCGGGGGTAAAATTAAATTATTCTACCTATAACGACCCTGTGGGGCTTTTAAAACAAAAATAACAAATAAAAACGTTTTAAAAAAAAATTAGTTTAAATAAAATAAAAAAACAGAGTTTTATTTCTTAAAGTAATAAGAAAAAAGAATTAAATGTTTAAATAGTAACCCCCTGATTTGCGTTTTTGTTAACTTAGTAACTTTTAACGTAACGCCAAGCTTTGGGGACACAATGCATGAGAAATAAAAAGTGACCCGTATATTTTTGTCCTTGGCCTCACCGTGTGCACACACAAGGCGTATTAATATATAGATTGTTAACCGTCTGGATTTTGCCAGCGGGCAATACGGGTTTTTAGGCATTCCGATTGGCTGAGCGCTCTTAACGACGGGCCGATATGGAGCCGTATTGCCCGTCGTCAAGAAAAATGGTAGCTTAAAATGTAAACAGGCACGAAAAACAAGTTTTAAGAAGCATTGGAAATGATTATATATCTAACTCCCACAATACATTTATAGATAAAAACATTTTCATAGGATAGAAACAACAACAATGTCAAATGGTTTAACACAGATAAAATAACCAGATTCAGCCACATTCTGTCTGGATGCTTCTTCAACATGGCTAGTTAACTAGCTACATTGTCCATAAAAAACGATGATCTGATATCCAGTTTTATCAAAAATACTAAATACAGGACGACGAAATTATAACAAATACATCTTCCCTCAATCTCAGATTCGTTCCTTTAGCTTTTTGGTTACTCAGTCAATATAAAACTCGTTGAAGTCCATGTTATTCTTGGTTAGCTAGCTAGTTAAAAAATTTACTTCAATATTCGTTGTAGTGGCACATTCAACTTTTCACATTATTCTGTACGTGCCGAACATCGTAATGTTTTGTTTACATGGATATATTCTATAGGGACTTTCGAATTCTGCATAGAATGTTTGTTTTAAGACAGGACTGTTTCGCATTTTGACCTTGAGTGTTAACGAAAGTAGTGCTAGTGAATTATAGTATTACAGTCGATTAGGCCCGTGGAAAAATCCACTCAGGCAGTACATTGGAAAAGATAGTCATAACTTAAATTTTGATGTTGTCCGTCAATACATAATAATGATAGTTATCTTTATCCGTTTCCAAGTTATAAGTGCATTGTAACGGCTTCGTTAATTTAAATTAAGCTATTGACGTTAAATTAAAGTCTTTGACGTTGTAACGTTTAATTTGTCAATTAGCCTTTAAAAGACATATTTTTAGGAACTAAAAAGAAAAATGAACATATCCAATGTCACAGACACATCGTATTAAGCATCATACATTGAAAAAAAATAGTGAACAACTTACCTCTAATAAATCTGTGATGCATAAGATGCCATGCCCTGACTTTCAGTTTGCGATTTATCTCCATAGAGAAGAAATAAGTCACTTAACGAAGCGCGCCACGGGAAGGCAAGTCATGGGGCTTTGTGCTTCAACCTAAAAGTGAAAAAAAAGATATTGTGAAAAAAATTAAGAAAAATATTGTGTTGAGCAAAGAAAAGTAAATATTAGTCAGTCAACAATATACCAAAATGTGAGCTAAGTAAGCTTATGACACAAGATTACAACTTGAAATCTCTTTGAACATGTGCCTCGACTTTTAGGTCACGATTAGCATAAATATAGAGCTACATTCCTACACGAAATATTTGCGTCAATTTTAGCTTACGCATTCTTTATATTAAATGTTTTTGGCAATAACATTTATATTCACATCAGAGGTCAATTTTCTATCGTAACGCCAACATAAATTACACAATAATCAGCATAGATTTTAATCACAAAAGAAAAGTGAAGAAGTTCTAGTTGCAAAAATAAGTTTGGCAAAAATTTCTTCCCTAAGGTATATTACTTTGAGACAGTAAATAAAAACATGTTCGAATATGATGACGTATATTTCTTAACACATATATTTGAGTTTCATAACATCGCGCCTTCTCTAAATACTGCTTTAGTTAGTTTGTGCTCATTACATTCTTTTTTTAAAAAAAAGTACGCGGTTCATTAATATCAATGAAGAAACTAATAATAATTACTTGATTTGTAAAAATACTTAACAAACTGCTGCGATGCTAACCTATTTCACAACTACCTTCAGCGCCCAGAACGAAAATTCCATAAAATGTCTAACTAATAAAACAATTTAATTAAGGTAAAAATAAATAGCTATTAAATAAAAATAAATAAATAAATAGTATATATAAATTTAATGCATGTGAATGGTGATTTTAATGTATTTTGCATTGACGTAGGTATGCTTTTGAGTATTTTGATTTTTTTGTATTTTTTTATCTTTTTTCGACTTTCGCCATTTAAAGTTGGCTGAATCCTGACCCCCATGTCGCACCCACCATTGAAACGAATTTCGTGACCGAGGGCCAGGATTCTCCTTCCTAAACTTGATATACGCTTCATACGTCAATTCTAAATAGTAAGATAAAGTTAAAAATGTAAGGAAGTTAAGGTACTGGAAAAATGCTGTATATGACTATACCTTTTTTGGTAATATCATGCTCAATATCGTTACCTAAGTAATAAGCGAAATTATATATGTTTTTTAAAATTGATATTTGTACGGTTAATTTTAACATAGTAGTGAGAATAAATGTAACATTCCAATAAACTTTTCCCAATAATAGATTGTCCTTGATAAAGAAAAAAATTAGGGTAGTGATGGAAGTAAGATCACGATTGAAGAAAAATGTGACATACCTTCTACAACTGTCTGATCTTCTTCTCTATTTTTAGTTTGTTCGTTTGTTTGTTCTTGAGAAAAAAATATTTGAAAATAATAGCTTAGGTTTATGTTTATATTGCCATATTTTTCTTCTGTATTAATATAGAGATTAAACATAATACGCACCTGGTTTCCTATTTGGTGATTTTAATAATTCCATTTCAGTAACAACATCCATTTTTGTTTTAATTTATCTGAAAAATAAATTTGTCAAAGTAAAAATAAACCCAAAGTTCGATCGACAAATTAATTATACAACGGACAAACCAACTCCATTTCCATTTTCTCTGCTTTTCCATGCCCAAATTTAAATTTTCTTTTTACATCCAATTTGGTCTGGTATAGTTACTATATACTACAGAAATTGTCTGACTTTCCCTTAACTATAAAAAATTGAAAAAAATTGCCTTGGCTTTTAGTTTATGATTTGCATGTTAGGTAGAAATTCAACGAAGCTTAAATAGTTTAAATTGAAGTTTAAAGAAAGTGCGACCTAAAAATATCAATTTACGTTTTAATTTATTTTTTCCTAATAGATTATGTTTATGTGTTTTGTGTTTCAAAAAATTTAATGGAACTTCCTGATAAAATGTTATATTTAAGTTTGGAAACAACCTTTTCTTCAAAATCTTTTCCATAAAAATAAGAAACGAAATTTTTTTGCTAAGTCAATACTATAAGAGATGATTGTTAAGCATGCTTTACTATTACACAGCTACAATTTTTAAAGTTTTAAGAACAGAAAAAAGTAAAAAGCGATGCATGATTTTAACATTTACATTTTTTAAATTGTTAAGTCTTGTGGTAAAAAAAATCGTCCACTTTTAAAAATTAGGACCCAAATGTTCTACGCTAATTCTAAATTTATCTTGTATTATGTCTATAACAATTTCGATCTAACATGCTGATCAATTAACGAAGTGCACTACGTGAAGGTAAGCCATAGGACATTGCACTTCACCTAAAAAAACAGAGATACATGTCTAACACAAATTCAATAAAATGCAATAAATCCCTACAATATTTTTAGGATTAAATGGGACACAAAATACTCAAAATAGTAAACATGTAAATGAACTTTCAACATGCAATTGTAAATACCCACAAGAGTAGTTCAACAGCCAGAAACCTGACACGTCCATATACACGTATGTGACGGAAGTGCACTCAACGTCAGTATTATTGCACACTGATACGCAGCATATAACAATGTTTGTGAAACAGTATTATATAACTACGGTGGTGCACAACTACTCTCATGTTGTATAACATTAAGGTCATGCCAGCGTCAGAGGTTACCTGGCCATATACCTTCTATAGAGGTATACTTTTCCCTTTTTAACAGCACAAATGTGTCATATTATACAACATGGTGGATAATAAATACAACTTATAGTAATTTTCAGATAAGGAGTAAAGATAATTTTTCAAATCCAAAGCAAAACTGCTTTAAAATTAGATTCGCACATATGTATATATTGTTTGGAAAATCACGTAAGAACTTGTCGGTAAACAATATTTTGAGTATAACATTTTCCAATTGTTCAATAAATTATGTAAGAACCTGACGGTAAACCACATTTTGAGTATAACATTCCCTATTAAAAAATCCTTGCCTGGATGAGGGAACAACACTTACTCGAACATCACCAAATGCTCTTGCTCTAGAAAAAGCAACGAACAGCTGACCATGAGAAAAACATGGCCTGTGTAGCAATATTCCAACCTTTTCAAAGGTTTGACCTTGTGCCTTGTTTATTGTCATGGCATAAGACAGCCTTAGTGGAAGCTGTCTGCGACGTAAGACAAAAGGCCTGTATCTGAAGGTGCAAGTTGCACCCTTGGAATAAGTACCCTATATCCAATGGCATTGTCAGTGAGTACTTCTGCATCGACACAGTTGTCATGAAGACGTCTTATAATTAGGCGAGTGATATTACATAAACCATTATTTATGTTTATGTTTCTTAATAACATAACAATGGCACCAGTTTTTAATTTAAGGCAATGAGGAGGCATACCTGAAGGTGTGATACTATTTAAAAATTCTACCGGATATTGATTTCGTTCCTCCTCATCATCACACACAACATCATCTGCACTAAAATAAACCTTTTCTTCACCAGGCAACAGCGCCAACACCTGATCATTAATGATAAGTGAGTCATCATTTGTAGGTGTTAGTGATGCCATAATTTCCGGTGAATGATCCCTAAACAAAGTATCAACAATACATTTATTTTGTATCACACATTGGGATGGCACTTCAATGGCACCTTGGAAAGGTTCTTACTCCCGAACAGGTAAAACACCTTTCCCAAGTTGCAGAAGCCATGCAGCAAATTGTTGTTCTCCTGGCCTTGTTCTCATGTTTCGATGTAATCGAAATTCTTTAACCAAGTGCCATAATGGAGAACTTTTTAAACACATGTCCACAATTTCAATAGGTTTTCCTTTTCTGACAACAGGCAGTAACTGTGAAAAATCACCACCTAAAAGAACAACTTTACCTCCAAATGGAAGCTCATTATTACAAATATCTTGTAGAAGACGATCTATTGCATGAAAAGCATGCTTAGGAATCATGGAAGCTTCATCAAGTAAAAAGAGACTCTTTTGTCGCAATTCTGCAGCATAAGCAGAAACCGGGGTTATGCTGCATGTACTGTTCTCTACAATAGGAACAGGTAACCGGAATAGTCTATGAATGGTAGTACCCTTTTTCAAAAGTGTTGCTGCTATGCCAGTAAATGCAGCAGTTCCAACTTGAAAACCTCTACCTGTAAGTTCAGAAATAAGTAATTATAAGTAAAGGTTTTACCACTACCACCAGAACCTTCTAAATAAAACAGACGGTTGTTTTGGGCTGCATTGTTAGCAACATTTACAACAGCTTCTATGACTGCATTAGCCAGTGTAGTCTGTTCGTCAGTAAGTTGAGCCCTTAGTTGAGAATCTCTTTCACCCTCCATAGCTACATCGATGTTTTCAGCTGGGGGTAATTCATCTAAATGAGAAAGATTATAATCAGTAAGAGATTTACCAAATTGCCTAAGTACAGAATTAATATCTTGAAGCAGCCTGTGCTCAGCCTGTTCCTCATTCATTTGGCGAATATAATCTTCATACATTGCATCCTTGTACCTTGTCCACAAAGTAAAAGGATCAGAAGGTTCGCAGTGAGTAAGTATCACAGCAAACAGTTGCCTTAATTGTCGAGGCATCTGAAATTTAACAGCTTCCTGCAAAGTATTGTTCCATTCAGTATCATCTTGCAGGAGACCACGCAGTAAACAGGCGTCACGAAATGTTTCAGCAACATTGCCATTGACAGTTCGTAAATCTTCAAAAGAAGTTGCACCAGGTGTATGCAATAGCAACATACGTAAATAAAAAAGCTCACCTGCGCGAGGACTCACTATACATTCTGGACACAATTTTGCCATGACCGCGTTGTCTTGGTTTCCAAACTTTGTTCTTATTAAAAACAAAATGAAGAGGAATATCTGGGTACATATATTGGCGAGCATCATGATTCTCTGCATTTAACACAAACCAAGCTGTTAATTTTGTAGCTTGATCTGCAGCTCTGTCCAGAGCCTCTTCAGCATGTCCTTGCTGAAAATAAATCATACACGATCGTACCATTTCAAACAACTCAGGGTGTTCCTGTTGATTAGGAATTTCTGCTGAAATAACACTGTCTATGTCATCTGCATCCCTAAATTTGTGTTTGGGATCTAAATGAATTAACAAATGACAATGAGCAAACCCCTCTTTTGAAGTTCTATAACCTACACATGTGCCATAGTCTTACCTAGAACTCCCATTTCAGTAACATCTTTAAGGAGTTCATTTAGTTTCAATTTAAAAACTCGAGAAACTAAATCAGGCCGATCGTGTGCACGTTGGCCTGCAAACAAATTTTCTGTAATTTCACGCCATTTTGGATTGCACGTAAAAGTCAGAAAAAAATCAGGTTTTCCAAACTTACCAATGACGGCCATAGCATCTTGATAGTTTTGAGCCATTGCACGTGGACTTCCTTGAAAACTCGAAGGAAGAACAACAATACGACCTGGTTGAAGGCCTCGCTCTTCAGCTCGTGCATTCAAATGTTCAGCTAAACCTTCATAACTATCAACGCGAAGGTTGGTTTGATTTGCTCGAATGTAATTTAAATTATTACCTTGAGTTCCCTTTAAAAGAGCCAAATGGGGTTATAATTTTTGTTTTTTCTATTTGTGCTAATTTTTCAACCTTAGTAGCATAAAACCTCAATTACGACAAGCTGGTCCTGTTGTTAGGCTGGTCCATTGCAGCAATGATCTGTGTAGGGCTGAGTGTTGGGCCCATTAACACGTGTAAAGCCACTGCCAGAGTCACAAGTTCTGGCGCACAGATCGTTGCCTGCTTTTTCTTATCTACGAATTCGTAATGAATTCCTTTGAAATTTATCCGTTAAAGGATATTCACTTTAATAAGTTTTATTTATTTTATGCACTGAATCGCTTGTTTTTATTGTCTCTAAACTGTAGCTGTTTTTATCATTGTTTTGTTTAATGTTTTCTGTTGTTCTTCTTTGTTCCTGTGTACTGTGTTACTTTAATGTTAGTCAAAGTGGGTCATCGTATAATTTGCCAAATCCTTGCAACGAGGAAGATTTTGGATTATTTCGGAATCTTTAGAGGGTATAACCTCTACATAGCCATAACCACCTGTCTTTAGACAAGTATTATCATTACAGCTTGCTGTTTTGTCACCTCATTATCAATTTCTGTTCACCGTAACGGTCTCATGACTGCTAGGAAAGACTAGCTGACACTGGGAAAGACTAGTGGCGCTGGGAAAGACCAGATAAACTCCTTACATACCTTGACCGTCTTGGACTTATCTTTCAGATTTGATTTTACTTTTTCTTCACTCGGACCTTAATCTACGGTACGCGCCAATAGATGAATGGCTAATAGGTTAATTAGCTGCTAGCGAATCCTCACAGTAGTGGCGAAACTGTGAAAATTATAGCTTAACCCTGTGCGCCAGGCAACTCAGGGTGGTCTCTTGTCCTGTGCATTTCACTCACTATAGCGATAGATAAACCATTAAAAAACTCCTCCGATCGCTGTGGTGAACCGTTTATTGATTTTAAGGTGACAAAATCTACAAATGCAACTGGATCTTTAACTGTTCCTCCCTTGAAAAATTGTCATGTTGTTCTTCAAGATATCTTCCCCAAAAAAGTGCTGCTGAAAAGCTTAAGAAGGTAAATGCTTCTCCGGATAAACCCCACATGAGACATTTCCATCACACCGAGGAAAACTACTTGAAAAACCTGCAAGCTAAAACACCAATTTCTTGGGCGAAAATGAACGATGTTCGCTGGTCCACGTTTGATAACACTGTCTCTACTTTGCTGTCTGACAAACTTCATTACTGTAAATCTTTGTCAGAAAAAGTTCAGCTTCTTGAGGAAACTCTGTACAACGAAGGAGCGCTTGTTTTTGGCCATCCTAGCAGTAAATGTTGCAAGAATCTCTCAGGAATAAATCGAAGAACCATCCGCTCAATTAACCTAATCAAAGAGAAAAATTCTCTGACCATGCAGGTTGAATTATCTGTCAATCCCAGTCAGCGAAAGGAATTACAACAACTTCTCCTTGATATAAAAGGCAAAATTACTTTAATGCGTCGAGCAGAGAGAACAAGAAGAAAACGTCTGAGATTCAAAAAGACACAGACTGCGTTTAGAAGCAACCCATACAGGGCAGGCAAGGATCTTCTCGACCCTAAATGTCTTTCTATTTTAAAGGTTGACCAAGAGACCTTAGACTCTTTTAAGTCTCGTTCTGTAACTGATGACTGTTACTATGTACCCTTAGGCAAGTTAGATGGATTACCACACCCTCCATCTCTTTTAAAGGCGTTTCCTTCATCTATGCTTAAATATGAAGATTATCTCAAGGTTCTTGCCTCCCGTCGTAACGCTTCTTCTCCAGGTATAAATGCAATACCTTATAAAGTATATAAGAAATGTCCTCAAATAAATAAAATTCTGTTTAATGTTTTTAAGTCTTGTATTAAAAATTGTGTTGTCCCTGTTCAATGGCGTTGTGCCCGTGAAATTTATATCCCCAAATCTAAAACTCCCATGGAGTCCAATATTAAAGATTTTCGACCAATTGCGTTACTTAATGTCGAAGGTAAGCTTCTATTCAGCCTTGTATCAAGGCGTTTAGAGGCACATATAATTCATAACAACAAATTCATTAATACCTCTGTTCAAAAAGGTTGTATGGAAAAGGTCCCAGGGTGCTGGGAGCACATGTCCATGGTGTGGTCTGCACTTAAAGAAGCTCGTGCAAATAAATTAGATCTTGCGACCATATGGCTGGACATCGCGAGTGCTTACCCTTCAATACCCCACAAACTAATATTTTTTGCACTAGAGCGTTATGGTGTACCCGATAATTGGATATCTTTTATTAAGAATTACTACATAGGTATTTATAGCAAATCATTTTCCACTTCTTCACCAAGTGGCTGGCACCAACATATGCGTGGCATTTTTGCTGGTTGTACACTTTCTATTATCCTATTTCTGGCCGGTATCAACATCATCCTTGAGTACACTACCCTTGCTCCTGCGCCACATTTCGTCACTTCCAAAAGTGTTTCACTTCCTTTGGTTAGAGCTTTTATGGACGATATTAACCTAATGTCATCTTCAGTTTCTGGCGCTCAAAATCTTCTTTCAAGATGCACTACTGCTTTAAAATGGGCTGGCATGAGTTTCTGTAGTGGAAAATCAAGAAGTATATTAATTTTAAAGGGAAGGTCTTTGAACTCGACACCTTTTTCCGTATTTAAGACATCCGAACCAACCGATTTTTCATCCTTTATTCCATCCATTCATTCATCACCTGTCCGTTTTCTGGGACGCATCATTGACGGTTCCATTTCTGATGCTAGATCAATCGATGAACTAGATAATAAATTAACATGCGGCCTTAACATCCTTAATGGTTCATGTTTAAAAGGCAGCCAGAAGCTTTGGGTTTTACAAAACATCCTTATTCCTCGTGTCCAATGGCCAATACTTATTTACGAAGTTCCAATATCCCGTGTCACAAGGCTTGAGCAAAAAACATCTACTTTTATCAGAAAGTGGCTTTCCCTCCATAGTTCAACCTCAAATATTTGCCTCTATAGCTCCTGTTCGCCCTGCCCTTTGCCTATTAAGAGTCTCACCACCTTGCTTAAGTGTTCTAAGATCAGCGGTCACTTATTATTAAGAGATTCGAAAGATCCATTAGTGTCTGGCAGTGCCCCTCCTTTGAAAACAGGTTTGTGGAAGGTTGAGGATGCAGTTAAAACCGCTGAGGCCGAGGTTGCAGTTAAATCTGTCATGGGCACTCCGCAATATGGCAGAGCCGGACTAGGTACGAACAAAGCTTTAAAAGTCCCAAGTACAAAGCAGTGCTATGCTTATCGAAAGTTGATTTCTGAAACAGCAAAAAACATCAATAAAGAAGTTGAGATAAGTAGAGCTATGCAGTTACAGGTGCAGGGACATTGGACTAGATGGGAGAATTATGTCAAAAACGACCTGTCATGGAAATCCATTCTAGCCATGCCCCCAAACTTGTTGTCTTTCTGTCTTTCCTCTACGTACGATGTCCTTCCTTCTCCTAGTAACTTAAAGCGCTGGAAAATTATGTCAGAATCCTCTTGCTTTTTATGCAGAAAGGAGGTGTGCACAACAGCACATGTCTTAGGAGCCTGTAAGGTTGCCCTGTCGCAAGGCAGGTTTACTTTCAGACATGATTCTGTCCTTCGCGAGCTTCTTTTCCATCTCAAAAAGTTCTATTCCGAAGTAATACCATCCACTAAACAGTGTGTCCGCAAAGTACCCTTTGTCAAGGCAGGTACCTACACCTCGAGCAAAAGATCAAAACCAACAGGTCTCCTGCACCTTGCCGACGACTGGGTCTTTTTAGTAGACCTAGGCAACGAGTTCGTTTTTCCAGGCCATATAGCCATCACCTCTTTAAGACCGGATATTGTGATATATTCTAACTGTTCTAAGCACGTCATCCTAATTGAGCTTACTTGTCCTTGTGAGGAAAATATGGAATCTTGGCACTCCAAAAAGCTTTATAAATATGCTCCACTAGTTGAGGTAATACGCGGTAACGGGTGGTTGCCACATATATTTGCCATTGAGGTAGGTGCTAGAGGTTACTCTTCAAAGTCTGTAACTTGCTGTTTCAAATCTCTTGGTTTCAGCAGCCGTGCTGCATTTTTTAACTGCACGCAAACTTGGTGACCTCTGGGCTCAGTTGCCATCAGAGACTTGTTTGTTGTCACCACTAGAGAAATCTATAGTCATGAATATGTCCCTTTTAAGTTGCTCGCGTTCGGCAATTGACCCATCAAATTTTTTGCGGTCCTTGCAAAATAAAATGCATGCTCTAGGTAAGACAGAGTTTTATTACAACAGCCAACAAGATGTCCCTGAAATTTTACAAGTTGTTATTGATGAGTTGATCGGATCTTCATCTTTGGTGGACGACATTCTCTCGGTAACATTGACCACAACAACGTCCTGTAATTTTTGCTTTTTTTCATGTTCAAGAACCCAAAAGGAGCCCATTTTAACCTTACCAACGCTTATGTCAATATCGGACTCCTTTAATTATTTTTTCCAACCTCAGCAACTTTTAGGCGACAACAAGTGGTATTGTCCCCAGTGTTCGTCACATCAGGAAGCAACAGTCGAGACAAAAATATCAAATTGTGGAAGTGTTTTAGTTGTCCAATTGTTAAGGTATACATCTCTTAATGGGTCATCGTTTAAAGACAACAGGTTGGTTTCGTGCCTTCCAAAGAAACATCACGTCTTGAAAGTACCATCCCATCCCTCTGAGGATGTGTGTTTTAATAACACATTCAATTTAGTTGCCACCATCAACCACTCCGGCACTCTTAGGGCAGGCCATTACTGGGCTTTTATCAAGGACAAGCATAACACCTGGCTTAAGTGTGACGATCGTGCCATTACTGCGGTGGATTCATCGCAACTTAACAATCGCTCAGCTTACATACTGTTCTTTAGTAGAAGTTAGCTTTCTTTTCTGCAACAAAGTAAATCGGGGGAGGAAATTTTCCTAGCGGTTGCAATTTACCCCGGTTGACCATTGATTGGTCAACCCACCGTTAAAGTGGAGTTTGCTCACTCCTTTCTCTTTCTTGAGACCATGTAAGAAGCATAGCAAGGGGGCTTGACGTTTTGTCTTGTCTTTGGGGTTGACCATCCCACTTGTTACCCCAGTCCAGTAGGGAGACCAAGTTCGCTCACTTGGCCTTCAGGATTGACGATCCTGCTGACCCGAGTTCCCTTTAAAAGAGCCAAATGGGGTTATAATTTTTGTTTTTTCTATTTGTGCTAATTTTTCAACCTTAGTAGCATAAAACCTCAATTACGACAAGCTGGTCCTGTTGTTAGGCTGGTCCATTGCAGCAATGATCTGTGTAGGGCTGAGTGTTGGGCCCATTAACACGTGTAAAGCCACTGCCAGAGTCACAAGTTCTGGCGCACAGATCGTTGCCTGCTTTTTCTTATCTACGAATTCGTAATGAATTCCTTTGAAATTTATCCGTTAAAGGATATTCACTTTAATAAGTTTTATTTATTTTATGCACTGAATCGCTTGTTTTTATTGTCTCTAAACTGTAGCTGTTTTTATCATTGTTTTGTTTAATGTTTTCTGTTGTTCTTTTTTGTTCCTGTGTACTGTGTTACTTTAATGTTAGTCAAAGTGGTCATCGTATAATTTGCCAAATCCTTGCAACGAGGAAGATTTTGGATTATTTCGGAATCTTTAGAGGGTATAACCTCTACATAGCCATAACCACCTGTCTTTAGACAAGTATTATCATTACAGCTTGCTGTTTTGTCACCTCATTATCATCAATCAACACAATACTGCTGAAAAAATTTCTTACCATAATGAATCGGGCTGAAATATTCCCGAGCAGCTAAACGGTAAGTATAATACTGCAACATTGTAGTAGTGTTGCGAGTACCGGTTGCACGTACAGCAACATAGGTATCCTATTATGCCAACCTGGTTCACCCCTTGGAAAAAAAAGAGGATACACCATTGGCTCCAAGTTTGCAGACATTGTGGAAATATTCTGTAAATCACCTCCACGCGGATAGATAACAACATTCCTGTTTCCAGGAGGTGCTCCATCTTGCCCAACAAATACTGCCGCAACTTCATCATGATGTGGCAAGTTGTAGCGCCTTCGGTCATTGCCAACTCTCAGGTACATACGTACTTCAGATGGAGCACGATTTTGTGCTGCTGCCTGATTTAATTCTTCAGCTTCAACTTCAGCCATGTACCTATAGGCAGCAGCAAACGGGCTTACTCTGTCCATGACATCTTGAACAGTTTGCATCACATTTTCACGACAGCCATTATTTTCTTGGCGTGCCATTCTTTTGTTAAGTGCCCTACCTGCTTCATAAATATAAAGTTGGTTAAAAACAGGGGCTTGTCCTTCAGGAGGGTGAAGGCCCCCAACACGATGCCATATTTGACCACAGATAAGAAAGCATGGTGGTCCACGGCCAGGTAGGGGGCGAAGGTTTGCTCCAAAAGAAGCAAATGCAACGGCACTATTATACTTACGTATATTTGCTTGAAAATTTAGTGCCTGTGCAGTATCATTGTTTGTTAAAAGTTGTCTTAGCTGCACAGGGTAAGAAGCCAAATTATCGAGTGCGACTTTGCCGTTATGGCAACATTTGAAACACTCTTCATTTTCAAACTTTAGAGCTTGACAATACTCACAATTTTTGTCCATAATACCTAAATAAAAAACATTAGGCAATACATGTTGACGTGCAACATTATAATATGGGGCATTTCTGCGAGCACGAACAGCAACATTTCGTTGCGCATTTGATCGTCTTCTATTTGCAACCTGAGTAACATTTTGCCTTTGTCGAGCAATAACTTGCCTTGCAGCATCTCGATCACGTCTATTGGCAGCATGATCAGTATTTTCTAAACGACGTGCCGCAGCTTGCCTGTCAGCATTTTGAGCACGCCTATTAGCAGCTTGCTCGTTACTTTCAGCATCACGATCTCCTGCCTGCCTTACAGCATCACTATGATGCCTGCTGTTAACTTGGTCAACAGTTTCAGTACAATGCAAAGACGCAACACGTTGTGCGTGTCTACGTCTGGCTAAGGACACATCGTCATTTATTGATGCACGTGGTATGACATTTACATTAACTTCATGTGGCAACTCACGTTGAGGAATATTTGGCATTTGGCCCATAATGAGACCTACTAACCTCTGATTATTTTCAGGGCTTTGCAAGACAAACCTACCAGCATTATTGAAAAGCCTAAAACCACGTACAGGGTTGTTACTGTTATTACTACTCTCTAATGGGTTTGAAATTTGAGAAAAATACACAACCTATAGCTAGTTACCACAAATTCTAAAAAATAAAATAAGAAAACAGTTAAACCTTGCATAGTAGCTATTAACAAATATTGTACTACAAATTGGAAAAAAATAAATGCACGCCTAAATGTTTTAACAGATTGAGTTTCTGAATTAAAGAAAGAAGTAAACAGAGTGAATTTAATTGGGGCTTTGACCATGGGCATTATATTTCTCATCTTCTTAAGAAATAAATATTTACTTATCCTGAAAATTTGGATTAAGTGGATTAAGTCATTGCTATTTTTAAAATAAAATAATAAATAATTCCCCAGTATCGGCGTATTCTCTTACGCTGTGCATATTAGCAATGGAGACTAGCTTTAAAAGATGCTGAGATGAATTCAGACAACACCCTTAGTGCTTAGAATGGCAGAGTTGACCTTTGTAAGGAGTACATGCTCTTTTGTTAAACTAGATTTTATTCGCTGTAGCTACAACCATCCACATAATCTTTGAGACAAACTCGAAATTCTATCAAAAACCCAGAAATGGCCGTTGACGCAAATGTCCATTTTTCCAACTGAGACGGTTTAAACATAAAAAGCTATAATTAGCCTATAGCAGCACTGTAAGGCTTCGTTCTAGTGAACTTTTCGGTTTCACTAGTTAAATTCAGAATTTCCTAAGTCGAAGCTAAAGCTGAAGTTCCGTGAGCCTGGAGGCAGTACGTCGAGTTTGAGAAGACTTGTGGTGCGAGTTTGTGAAATTTTTTTTGTCAAAAATCGAAAAGTCTCAATATATTATGTGGGTGCTTGTCTGAAAAATATTAATTTCAGTGATTTCCGGCTAAAAAAACGTTTTAAATCTACTTTTTCCTCATAACTGTTAGAGGCAAACCCAGTACCTGTCTTTCTGTACCAAAATAAAAGAGTTGAAAATACTTCCAAACTCCAAATCCATGTTTTTAAAAGCACTTAAAGTTAAAAAAATAAAAAATAATTATTTGAGGAAACTAATCCGAATTTTTTTACACCAGAAATTAGGAGAACGATGGATTTCGAAAATTTGTGAACATGAAGTGTTTGAAAGAACTTGCCTTCCCACCGAAATTGGCAAAATAAAAATTTTCAGACAACCATCCACATAATCTTTGAGACAAACTCGAAATTCTATCAAAAACCCAGAAATGGCCGTTGACGCAATTGTCCATTTTTCCAACTGAGACGGTTTAAACATGTAAAAAGCTATAATTAGCCTATAGCAGCACTGTAAGGCTTCGTTCTAGTGAACTTTTCGGTTTCACTAGTTGAATTCAGAATTTCCTAAGTCGAAGCTAAAGCTAAAGTTCCGTGAGCCTGGAGGCAGTACGTCGAGTTTGAGAAGACTTGTGCTGCGAGTTTGTGAAATTTTTTTTGTCAAAAATCGAAAAGTTTCAATATATTATGTGGGTGCTTGTAGCTAGCTATAGCTCTTATCAGCCAAGGGCATTATTCTGCCAATACCTTTTTCTAGTTTTAACATTTATCTTTACAGAGCTTAGTACGAAGAAGGATGTCCAGTTGATACAGAATTGGAACACAGAGAGCGCTCTTTACTCAATGAGTACAAAAAAAAGTTTGATAATATTTTATTGCCTGATCCAATGACAGTGAAAGATGGATGGGTTGGTGAAAAAGAGGCCATATGTACTTGGCCAAAATTGTATATAATGGACATATCTCGATATTATTTGGAGGTTATATCTCGTAGTAATCTGTGGCAACGTCTGGAGTGTGAGTACAAGGAGGGAAAGGCCTATCGCTATTTCTCAAACGGTTTCGTAGGAGAGATTCAGATTAATAACAAGATTTCTTCAAAGTATTGTTTATTCAAAGCAAAGTGTTTACCGTCACAAAGGGTATCTGCGAAGCAATACGATGTTTGGTTAGTTGTGGAGAAAGTCATTGGCATTATTCCTGGAGGAAAATTATCACAGGGTACTGTGCATGAACAGCAGGCTTGCTAGGTAAATAACCTCTACAAGATTTGTTTCAATCTTGCTCTTTTCCTTGTAATATGTACGAATAAATAACTAGTAAACTAGTAACTTGTTTTTTTTGTTTCTAAGAATCAACACTTCTCCATTGATCTTCAAAATACGATATAAAAACAGCGCAATAATAATAATAAGTACGCACAACGGAGAACAGCCTGAAATAAAAAAAAACCCCGACCAATCAGCTTTTGTTTTCTAAGTTAACGAGCCAATTAGAATTTTAGAAAATAAGCAACCGGCCAATCAGTGTATTTGTTTACATTTTTCTGTGGTTAAAAATATTAAACACCAAAGGATTAAATGTTTTTTATGTTTTTTTTAAGGAAGTTGTAATCATGTTGCAGGCATGTTATTTCGCATTGAAGCAGCTGTAATCACTGGAGTAACACATCCTACATGCACAATGCAGCTATCCCAATGGAATGTTCCCTCAAAGAAAAAACAAATTCAATAGGAAAACTTTCAAACTTTTTATTAAAACAACACAGATACAGCAAAAAATTTACATCACAAAATGACACAAAAGCAAAAGAGGTACAGAAACGCAAGTTGCTTTTTAGTCCAGCAAATGAAAAACATAAGGAATATCTGCGAAACGAAAAACAAATGAGGGCTGATATATATGGAAGGATAAAAAAAATAGTTCCAGAAAGCTGCTTTGCCAGTATCATGCTGGATAAATCTAATGTCGATTTTTTCATTAAAAACAACAGAGAGGTAACCCCAACTATCTTTGACTTAGCAGAATCATTCAAGAATAATGTTGTTTTAACAGAAATTACAGCAGATGTTGTAAATAAATTTACTGAGCGTATTAGCTTAAGTGCTAGTCAAATCAATTCTGTGTATGCAAGCACAATAAACCAGAGCGGTTGTACTGTCTGGATTAACCAGAGAAAGGGAAGACTGACTGCATCAAAGTTCAATCGAATATATACTCGAATAAACACATTAAAACAAAATAACAATGAAGACCACACAAAATTAATTTCTGAAATATTGGGATATTCGTCACCCTTTCAAACTTGGCAAATGAAGCATGGTATTGCAACTGAATATCATGCGAAGAAAAAATATCAACAAGAAGTAAAAAAATACACAAAAATGTGGTAATAAAAGATCCTGGTATGACCATATCTAATACACATCCTTTTATTAGTGTTTCCCCAGACCTGGAAATAGAATGTTCCTGTCATGGAAAAGGTGTTTTGGAAATTAAGTGTCCTGCAAAACTTATTGGTCAGCTTCCAACTCACAACAACTATAGTCACTTAGAAAACAATGGCATGAAAAATAGACTGAAAACAAGTAGTGAATATTATTTCCAAATTCAGGGACAAAGGGCAGTTACCCAGTGTTTGTATGGAGACTTTTTTGTGTTCACTTCAGAGGGATTTCATTTAGAAAGGATCCAGTTTAACAGAGATTTTTGGTGTTTATTACAAGCAAACCTAATTTTCTGTTGGGAAAAGTACGTTGTTCCAGAACTTCTCTTGACTAGTATAATAACAGATGAAACACTGAAAGTCGTAAAAAAAACGAATATCACAAATTATAAAGTTGAGTCATTTCAACAAGACTTAATAAATGACATTTTAAAAGGAGATATTATCAAAATTGTGATTTCTAAGTAAAAAAAATTTAAAGATAAATTTACTACTGGACTTGCTTTACGTTGTGTTAATTATACATGTGTTAAAAGAAGTTTAGTATATATATTTGTACATAAAAGAAGACACAGTTTCTTATAAAGAAGCAATTTGAAAAAAGGCTAAACTTAGTTCTTATCTGTACATAAAAAAACCTAAACAACCAGACCACAGGTTTATCTCAAGGAATGAAATGACATATAAAATATTCCGTGCTATAAAATGTTTAAATTTTCATAATAGGGTTTTTCAAGTTAGCCAATGCAGCACATATTATCAAAATATCGTGTAAGTGAGGCAACAATGTTAATGGTAATTCATTTGCTATTATTCGAAACGTCTTCACCCTTCTAATAACTTGTTCCACAAGGATTCGAACCTTAGCTACTTGACTTGTTTTCTTTATTTCTTGTGGCGTCATCTGAGAAGTTCCACGTTTACCGGGTGGCACTGTTAAATAAATTCGATTAGAAGCACACTCTTTTTAAATATTAAAGCATTTATCAGCCATAATTCTCGAGTAAGGAGGAACACTGTCTAAATAATTAGAATCTATCGTAATGGCTTTGTCTGATATTCTTCCTGTGTATGGCTCCGACATAAAAGTAATAAATGAATTTGGTGTAACTGAGATTAGGAATTTTGCTGTGTTATGGTGTTTGTACTCTGACCATGTGGCTGATTGTAATTCCAGATCTTTTGGCGTTTCTAAGAAAATCTCAGAGCAATCAATTATGTCAACAACATCACGAAACTCATTAAATTTATCAGGAAGATTCTCTCTGATTCTTTCTTGGTCAGGCATAAAAACTATGGACTTTAAACACTGGGACATGGCCCTGATCCATGATCCAAATATTTTTGAACATAAACCAACTGACACACCAAACCTATCTGCCAAATCATTATATATTAGTCCTAATTTAAGTTTCATAAGCACCAATAAAAATTCATCTTCTGACTTTAATTTTCTACAGGGTCCACGTTTTTTTGGAGTTGAGCATTTTTGTCGTTTTCCATTGGAATTCTTACGTATTGGGGTAGATATGGTTTTCTTTTTTTTCCAAATGTGAAAACGGTAATGAACATATGGTTTTATTATATCATGCAGTTCATGAAATAATTGTAAAGAATTAATGTTAGTGTAAAAATTACACTTTTTGTCAGATGTCAACAATGTTTCTGTTATATACTGTTCCTTAACTTTTTCAACTTTTTTTCCTGTTTTTAATTGCCCTCTCCTCAACTTGGACACTTGAGTCATTAAATCACCCACTTTTTTCTTTAGTTTAGCGTTATCCTTTTTTAATTTGTTAATGATATCAGCATGGTCACAACAAGGTTGTGATTGTAAAAAATATGTATGATCTTCTAATACAACAGAAGATGCCCCATTAGCATCAACACCACAATGGGAAAGGTCTTTCTCACAATTATCAGTGGCTGGATTAGTACTGTGATTGCTTACATCAATATCCATTTCTTCGACTTCATGATTTTTAGAAGAACATGAAGGATTAAGCATTTTTTTTACTGAAGATCTTGGTGTTAACATTGATGATAAGGAACTCAACTTACTCGTGGCATCATAACCAAGGTTTTGAGTAGGATAAGGGTTAGCTTTAGTTGGTTTTAAATCTTTAAAGTGTGCTGAACATATTCTTGAATCTTTTCCAGGTTCAAATAACTTAGTTTTTGAGCCTGGTCTTAAACGATTCACAAAGTTGATCCAGATCTTTCTGGAAGCTGGATCTTTCTTGATCGTTGGAAACGGTATCAATGAAAATAAGTTACACGAGCATTCTTTTTTTGTTGTCTGATGCACTTCACAAAAACTATCCTTTAACTTTTTTAACTTGTAGCTACCATTAGAGCAATTTCTCACTGCACAATGTAACCCCATTTTACCATTAACAGTGAAAACATACGCGAATGCCCTACTGTTTTGAAAATTTTGGTCGAAATTTTCGTGTTTTGTAAACATGAAAACACCAATGCGTGAAAGCGAAAAATGGTGTATTCTATCGCAGTTTGATTGAACTTGTGGAGAAACCAATGTCATGCTCTTCTTAATCTATTTTCACTGGAACTTCCGTAAAGAAATAATAACAAATTTAAAAAGGCTTATGTTTACGTTTCTGAACTGTAATATGTGAAAGCTGCATAGCATTTTTTTGGCTTTTGGCGGTAAAATAATATTTACACACCTTGCGTGTACCCAGTAATCACAGGTTTCGATATCACAACATATTATTCACATGTTCTGCTCCTTCTACTACCTTGCTAATTTTTATATATCTTAAGGCGGATTTCCATTTAAACTATTTTCACACGCGCACGTAATTTTAAGATCAGTTCCCCATCGTAAAAATGCGCAAGCCAATTTTCATTCTATAGTTTTGCACGGGCAATTTTAATTTTTTTTAAGAAATAATTATGGCGGCAACAAGCACCGGATACTTTCTAATTTTTGCTAATTTGCGGTTTTGCTTCCATTACGACTTCGTTTACAGAGGAAAAAATTTCTAAAAAAATGTGGGTACGCAGAATATTTATAGAAGGAGAACAAAAAAGTTGATTTTAAATATTAATGAAGGATCTGTACTTACAACTTTTGGGGAGTTGTTATCATGCGTTGCGCTCTTCATAACCAAGTGTTCAAAACTTCAGGGCTTGTGACTCTGACAGTAGCTCTACACGTGTAACTGGGGCTAACACTCAGCCTTACACAGATCATTGCTGCTACGGACCTGCGCAACGACAGTACCAGCTTGTCCTAATTCAGGTATTGCCCTAGATCATGTTCGTAAAAGTATAAACTTCTGACTTTTTAAAAGTTACTGGTGGCAGCAGTGTTGTTAATTCTGAAGACCACGTGAGCGAACTTAGCCTCTCTTCTAGACTGAGGTAAACCCAAAAGATGAGGTAAACCCCAAAGACAAGACAAACTGTCAAGCCCCTTGCTATGTTTCTTATATGATTTCAAAAAAAAGAAGGGAGTGAGCAAACTCCATAGTCACGGTAAACTGACAATTTACTAATCAGCGTCGTTATGTCTGTCTTCTGTTTTCATGTTGTCAGTTTTTGTGTACCGACCATTAGTTGTACGTATTGTATTGTGTAGAGAGGGTTGTTTGGTTCAATTACCTTGAATCTACAGATTACCCTTGCAAAAAGGGAGATCTTGCACTGCGTTTTGATCTTTAGAGGGTGTAACCTCTACAATTTTAACTTCAAGGGTCGTTAGACCAGTTCCATCATCACAGCTTGCTGTCTTGTTATGTCAAAAACAATCACTGGAGTAAGTTACAACCGCAAAGGATAGGAAAATAAATTCCCTTCCGCAATTTAAGTAGTTGCATAAAAGAAGGCTAACATATTTCAAAGCTGAGCGATTGTTTATTCGTGCTGCAATTGTACTTGAACCAGGTGTTATTTTTTTCTAATAAAAGTCCAGTTACTTTCCAGCTTAGTAACAAACGTGAAGGAAAGGAGTATTTAGTCCTACCAAAAAACATAAAACCTTAGCATTAATGTGAAACTAAACTTGATAAAACTCAGGTGCTTTGATCCCCAAAATCCCCATTATTTTTCACAACATTTCAAACTAGCCGCCATTTTCCCTACATCAACAAATTCTGTTTTTTCAAGGACCTTGAGGAAGCACGTCCTGCTGAACTTTCACGTAAAAAGCGGAGGAACATGATTATTTTGCGGAACAAAAATACCCGGTCCACGAAGAAGCTTTGCAAGGGGATTTGATATTCTTATCTTGTCTTTGAGGTTTAACGCCCACGCACATCACCCCAGTCATGTCAGGCTGGCACCGTCAATAGGCTGGTTCACAGCAGCAATTATCTGTGAAAGGCTGAGTGTTGGGCTCTCTTAACACGTGTAAAGCTACTGCCAGGTTCACAAGTCCTGGTGCACAGATCGTTGCCTTACTTTTTTAAGAGAAACCTTGTAAAAAAGGAAAGTTTTTGATACCATGCAGAACCTTCAGAGGGAGTACAACCTCTATAATCAATAACCAGTCGTCATCAGGTAGTTTTGTTGTTGCTCAGCAACTCAATGATGCACATTTAACAGTTGAGGAATTACAAACATTTTTGGAAGAACAGGATGAAAGTGTTCCACGAAAGATCATCGGTATGTCCGCAAGCCTACCAAACACCGACACATATTTACAAACTCGCCAAAAGGTTTCGAATTTGCATGCATTTGTATCGGCTAACTATCCCGTTACAGGCTAATGATCAGTTCTCCTTGACTGTTTTGCCAATCTGAAAAGCCTGTCTTCATTTTAAATGTTATATATTTTACTATGTTTAAATCCTTCGTATCAATCAAATTGCTTCTTCTTGTTATTGCATCCTGCAAATAAATATACAAGGTCTTCAGGACGCAAACGTGACATATTTTCAATAGTTATTAAAAAGAATAAGAGCTAAAAAAAATTAAAATCTACCAAAAAAAGATTCACCAAAAATAGTCTGTGGAATTCACATTGGCATTCAGAAAAATGTATTAACAAAACAGGCATGTAAATAGACTAACACATCGGTGTGAACTCACTGACGTTAACAAGTTTGAATTGCAAAAGCTGAAAACAATAAAAAAAAATTTTTTAAATCATTGTTTGGAAAACTTTATTTCCTTTTTCGAGGATGGAAGTTGGGAACTCACCTCACAAATTAATAGCAGGAACTTAGAATATTATATCCGGGGTCTGGGGAAGTGTATTTATTAGGCACCAGAGAGTAGTAGGGATTATTATATATATTATATATATATGCTTTATTGTCAGTAATACAAGTTGTTTGTCATATATTTTTTTAACATTAATATTTAGGTGCATCATGGTGATGTCGATTACAAATGCGTTTTCAAGTTTGCATCGTCAGAATGCTGCACAAAGAATTGTGTTAAAGGCAAAATCTATTGGACTTAATGTGTACTATGAAAGGCTAACTGCTGGAGATGGAAACTGTTTTTATCATGCAGTTTTGGAAACCATTTATAAATATTTGGAACCAAATTTTGTTAGAACCCAAGTGGCAGTATCAAGTTTTGTGTGTCAACACCGTTAGACGATTTTGTTTTAACCTGGGAAGAAACACACATAAGTGAGAGTGCAGATGAATCAACTTTTGATCAGTTTGATTTAGGTGTGCATGCAACTATTTATCCATGCAACTGCGATCATGTTTAATACAGTGATTATTGTTACTAAAGCAGACAGTACACCTGAGTATCCTTATAGCATATTTTGGCCATCATTATCTTCTATGGACACAACTCCTGATTGAAAGGAATACACGGGTCGATATATTTTGGTGGGCCATGAAAATGAAAATTTTCATTATTTATTCTTTTCCGGTGAAGTACCTTGGCAAAACAAAAATGGCAGAATTGGTAAACCTAATATAAAACGAATTTGCCACCTATGGCTAAGTCTAGTGGCAGGGTTATTTCGAGTAATTCTGGGCAATGTCAATCAAAAATTGTAAGACTAAACAGCATCTTATCAAGGTTTGTCGAAAAAAGCCATAACCCTATAAATTTCATAAATACAAATGAGTATGTAAATTAGGTAAAAACCGATGCACCGTCAAAACAATTAAAGGAAAATCACCAGGAAATTAATTTTGAAATTACTTCTTCGGCTCCATTAAAATGTAAAACCAAACCTGAAAACGAAGTACAGAATAATAAAGCAAACAGCAATGCTAAATCTGACAAAATAAATAGTATTACAAGTGCCTTTTGTAGAGTCGAATCTTGATTCTGGTAAACAGAGAAAGAATGTTTTGAAAACAGTTGGACAAGGTAGTATATTGGAAATGAATAAAGTTGAAGAAATATCTGAATCGAAATATGTTTTTCTAAATTCTAAAAAATCATGCTGTACAAACCAAGTTGTCAACAAAACTATAATAAATATATACATCAAGTTCGTAAATAAACTAAAATATAACACTCCCCACGTTGACATACTGTCAACTAAACATGTCCAAGATGTCCAAAAACTATAGGAATGTTTGTTTCATCAATGAATTTCATAGCTGGTTCTGTTTCATTGTTTTTCACATTATTAGCTTGCTCTACCAAAACAAGTTTGTTAATTGGTCTTTTAATTATAATTTGTCTTTGTTCATTAGAAACGATTTCAACGACAGCACCTCGTATTGTGTTTTCTCTGCTTTTGATAAGCTCTTTGACTTTCACTAATCTCCATCTAGATCGTGGTACATTTTTATCTACAAGTACGCATACGTTTCCAACCAATATACTGCCGTCCGATTTTTTTTGATTACCTACGTGTTGTTCTCGCAAAGAAGTAACATATTCGTTTTTCCACTGTTCCCAAAAATACGTCAAGTTTCTTTCTATCGTTTCGAATTCCAGTGGTACGTATTCTTCATTGTCGTCAGTTATCGGAACGTTCGTTTCGAGTTTTCTACCAAAAATCAGATGATTCGGGGTTAATGGTTGAGATACTTCATCATATACGTACGTAATAGGTCGATTGTTAATAATGTTCTCGATTTTTACTAGTAATGTTAACATTTCTTCATATGTTAATCGTGACTTACGCAATAATTTACGTAGACATCTTTTCACAGATTGTACTAATCGCTCCAAAAAGCCGCCAGTCCAAGGCGCAGCTTCCAAATTGAACGACCATTTGATATTTCGTTTCGAAGAGAATAACTGAACAACGCTACTTGTAAAGTTACTTCCATTGTCAGATGTCACGTGTTTTGGTGCATCCATTCTGTTCACAAGTCGTTCAAGAACTTGAACGCACGATTCAGCAGAGTAATCTGTTGGTAGATCCAGATAGATTGCTCGAGAACTTGCACAGGTGATCAATGCAATCCATGCATTGTGCATTTCTGAATATCAGAACTGTTGTAAATGTTTCGTATAAAAACAGGTCCGGCGTAGTCAATTCCGATATTCGTGAATGCAAAATCGTAAGTCAAGCGATTTTTCGGCAAAGGTGGTTCGACTGGATAATTGTACGATTTTCCTTCAAATTTTCGACAGATTCGCTTGACAACGCTTCTTCCTTGTGGAATCCAATATGTAGAGCGAATGTGATTTAAAGTATCACGAACTTTGTTGTGTCCCACACTAGCATGTGCGTGCAATACAATAAGTTCCGTCAGTCTGTGATGTTTGGATAACAAGTGCGGATTAATGGTATCATAAGGGAGAGGCGCGTTCGTAATCCTCCCTCCACAACGCAGAAAGCCATGGACGTCTGTGAAAACATCCAACGATTGTTTGATTTGAAAAAAGTTCGATCCTTTCTGAAGGAAGAATTGATTGTCCTTAATCCACATAAGAGTGGCTTGATTTATCTCATCCGCAGAAAGAATATCTTCAGTTCCAAGCTCATCTGTAGTGATTATTGTACTACTATTGTTTACATCTTTTTTTTTCTTCACATTCTTCTTCAAATTACTTATAAATCGCATCACCCACGCTGTAACCCGGTATAATCGGAATGTACTGCTGTACTTACTATGTCAATGATGGCCGATAAACTAGGCTCATCGTCAGTATTGTGAACAAAAATACAATGACTGTCACTTGTAACATCGTGTGACAAGTTAATTACAGTACAAACACAAACATTGTCGACTTCAGATAGACGAGAGTCATCATTGTAACCATTAACTAAGTTAAAAACACCGGCCTGTATAGTCGGCTGTGATTCTATGAAAGGTAAATTATCACTAGCCTGTATAGTCGGCTGTACGTGATCTTCGTGAACTAAAGTGGACACACTAGCCTGTAAAGTCGGCTGTGCTGCAATAAAAGGCAAATTTTCACTAGCCTGTATAGTCGGTTGTGCTGCGATAAAAGACAAATTTTCACTAGCCTGTATAGTCGGCTGTGCTGCAATAGAGGACAAATTTTCACTAGCCTGTATAGTCGGCTGTACGTGATCTTCGTGAAATAAAGTGGACACACTAGCCTGTATAGTCGGCTGCACGTCATTTTTTTTAACTAGACTTGAACACCTTTTCTCTTCCGTTGTGATGGCTTCCTTAAAGTTGTCACCAGCCAGTAAATTCGGCCAATAACAGAAGCTTCTTTTTAAGAACTTTGGACCTTTAAACCAGAAGTCGTTACTGTAAATTTGAGAGGCATATAAACCCCTTGACACTAAATCAGCTGGATTATTTTCAGTATTAATTAGTTTCCAGGCTTCAACACCAATAGACTTACGAATTTCAACCAGGCGGTTTTGTACAAACACTTTGTACATTTTGTCTACATTCATTATCCAGCAAAATACCACAGTTGAATCTGTCCAGGTATAAATATTGTTAATAATATAATCCAGGCTTAGGCTTTCTGCACAGTTGACAGTAATCTCGCTAAAAATAAGGCTCCCAATAATTCTAACCTCGGTATAGTTTCTGTTTTCATCGGTGCTACTTTTGATTTACTGGTAACCAAATCAACATGAGTAAATCCCGATTTTCTCTCAAATCTTAAATAAATACAACACCCGTAGGATCTCAAAGAGGCGTCTGAGAAACCTGAAGTTGCACTGAAACAAAGGGATCATTAACTTCGAAGAAACAATATTGTCGATCGATCATAACCTTCGGTGTGTTACGTAATTCATCCAATACTTCTAATAATTTACCAGTTAGGTGTTCATCCCATTCCAAATTCGCTAAACAGATGTCTTGAAATAAAATCTTCAGTTTGACGATAAGAGGGTTTATCAATCCCAGTGGATCGAACAGTGACGCAGTAGCTTGAATGACGTTTCTTTTTGTTGGATTTTCACAAAACAATTGGGAGTAAGGTTGTAAATCAAAAGTGATTATATCATCATGCTTATTCCAATTCACTCCTAACACCTCATTTTCTGCTCCTTTGTTAGCTATTAAGATTTCAGGATATGAGGAGTGAAGTTTGCTTCGCTAAGTCTCTCCTTACACTTCTTAAAAAACGTGAATGAATCATTAATAGTGTTCAAGCTGGTATTCAAGTCATCGACGTGTAACGAGTTGAGAAGTTTTTGAACGAATTCAGGGTCGACATCAAAAATACAAGCTCATATGTTTAATTAGCGTTGCGGATAATAAAAATGGTGATGACGTAACACCAAATAGCACTCGAGTTAAGCGATACTCTACTAATTCATTATTTTCAAATATTTCATCAATGTTATAGGGATCTTGAAACCACACAAAATCACGATGGTTAGGACAGAGAGAGATTTGTAGAAAGGCCTTCTCTATGTCGGCTACAACTACTATGTTACGCTCTCTAAATTTGATCATTATGTCGTATAATTCGGTCGTGAGGGATGGACCGGAATGAAGACAGTCATTTAAGGATGGACCCTTCGAACTAGCGTCAAAAACCATTCTAGTTTTTGTTGTTGTTTTGTCAGTACGCACGACTGGGCGATGCGGTAAATAGTGGGTGTGACCGGTTGATGAGTGTTCGGTGACTCTTTCAATTATATTCAGCTGCTCTTGCTCAGATATAATTTGTGAATAATCATTTAACAGCTCAGGATTATGTTTTAATTTTTTCGTTAAAGATCTCAATCTGTTTTTGCTATTTTCGTAATTATCATGCAGGTCTCCATGATCAGATTTGAAAGGAAGTTTAACCTCGTACCTCCCTTCAGCATTAATTTTAATTTCTGAATTAAAGTTACGCAAGACGTCATTTTCGTACAATGGGAATGTCCCATATTCAAAGGTTTCATCATTTGCGGATGAGATTCCGACGCTTTCAACACTCCAAAAGTTATCTAATGTGTTTTGAAGAGTTTTCTTTTCACTAAACTCGTTTTCAACTTTTAATACATGAATCGAAGAAATAAAATTAGACGGCGATGAATTCTTATCGTCTTTTCCTATCAGAGGACCACTCAAAATATAGCCAAGTTTTGAGGCTAGTGCAACAGGTCCGGTTTCATTTTCGCTCCTGATAATTTGATTATCAATGAAGTGCCAATAATAATCGGCACCTACTAAAATGTCTATCCCCATGGATGAGTTATTAGTATTTAAATCAGCCAATTCCAAGTCCAACAAATATGGATAATTTTCTTGTGCAAAATTAATCGCCTGATTTGCTAAAGGTTGACAAATTTCATTTACGAAGGCGCACACTGGAATTTCCAAATCTCCTCTTTTTGATTTTACAGAAAATTTAACAACGTCAAGTTTATTTGTAACGCGACTACCTCCAAATGCCTTGATAGTCATTTCTTTGGTTCCGATCGATTTTAAATTAAGCAACTTCCTAGCTTTAGGAGTTATAAAACTGTTCATGGAACCTGAGTCGAATAAAATTCTTAAATTCGCAGATGCCTTATTGTCGGTTGAAAGCACACAGGCCGTCGCAGTCTGGAGTAAAACGGCATTAGTTGTGATTTTAACGTTCACTACATTTGCGCTCGATTCATCCTCTTTTCTATCTAATAAATGGCATATGGCAACATGATGCTTTTTTTCGCATTTAAAACATTTCATTTTTGTAGAACAATCTCGAACAACATGTCCCTGTCGAAAGCATAAAAAACAACGACCATCTTTTTTGAGAATGTTTTTTCTTGATTCTACTTCTGTCACAATTGTGCATTTCTGTGGCTTGTGTTGTTTATCACAGAAAACGCATAAATTAAAAGAACCATGTGTTCTATTGTTAGGTGGTGCACGAGTTTCCATTGTTTTTTTCTGTTATATTGTGCCGAAACATTTAGCGAAGATGCTGAATAAGGAGAGGATTCCCCTTCTTTGTTTGTTGTGCTTGTGAGGTTTAATTTCTCACGTGTTTCGATTTCTTGTTTCAAAGATTGGAGAATAACGTTTATGTCCCAAATATTTTTGCCAAATTGCCTTGTTATAATCAGCTTAAGTTCTTGGGGTAACTTAGACATCAAAACGGGTATAAGCATGGGACCATAATCAGCTGCACTCAAGCCAATAGACTCTAAACTCCTAACTTGAGCGTTCATGTGGTCATACAAACAACGTAAATCATTTGTATCGGTACTGTTCACAACAGTGTCAAGTTCTAACAATTTGTTCATGTGGCTAGATATCAAAATTTGCTTTTCCCCGCTCTTTTAATAAATCTAACGCTATTTGATAGTTGTCGTTACATAACGATAATCCTTTAACACAGTTTGAGGCTTCCCCAGTTAAAAAGTTAATAAGATAACTCATTTTTTCAACGTTTGAAATATTTTCATTCTTATCGACCGTGCATTCAAAAGAGTCAATGAAGTTTCTCCAAGTTGTTGGGTCTCCACTAAACCTTTTGATCGAAATCTTAGGTAATTTTACATTTGTGGTTGTAGAAGAAGTCGAAGGAATACTCACATTGTCTTCTTTCTTTTCCTTTGATTTAATAAATTCATGCAAAGTTATCAGTTCCTCATTAAAATATAATATATCCTCATTAAAATATAATATATCAGGGGCGGATCCAGTGTACGTCAGCGCCGTCACGCGACTGACATAATTTTTACTAAGAATCGTAAAAAATAATAGCGTACTGTGATCCTGCAGTCCCTGCGACCGTTGTCCTTTATTTTACGGACCTTTCTCTTGTGTGACTGAGTTGATGGATACGGCAAAAAGCGACTGACATCCGTAGAATTTTCATGCAATGTGATTGGCTTGCCGGCCGAAATAACGTATTCTGATTGGTTTACAAAAAACTGACGACTTTGACCCATATTTACGGCATTCGAAATGTGACACGGCATGTATTTTTCAATAACCATTGAATTTTTTTGTAACCGATGCCGTGTAATTTGAATTTCGGACCAAACGAAAGCAATTAGGAGGGTTTTTTCGGACCAAACGAAAGCAATCAATGACTTTTCGACCAAATGAAAGCAATCAAGGTCTTTTCGGACCAAACGAAAGCATGCAAGACTAATAAGTAACCAGGCATGGTGACTCACGACATGTGTGCTGCAATGAGATGCAATAATTTTTTAAATGTGCAAGAAAGATACGTAGCTAAAGTTATTACATTAAATCAAGTCTTTATGTCAAAAATATAATTAGAGTTGCTTAGCTATAAATATTGGACCATATGTAGCTAACTAGCTAGCTAGCTAGCTAGAAATTTCAATGCAGAGAGGGTTATTTTTTAAAGTTGTTGTTGTTGACCAAAAACTTAGAGAGTTCTGCAATTGCTTTATGTTAAGAAGATAATGCTTTATTATTCTTGTTATCTTAAACACTTGTAATATATAGCTAATAAAAGCATGCACCACCTAACTTTCATATGAAAAATCCTTTTTATACTTAATTTTTAATTTTCACGAAATAGGCCCAGAGCACACGTAGACTGATAATAACTTCCTGCAGATGTTAATAGCTTACTACTAGGATATATCATCTTAGGAATTTTGATATTAGTACAAGTCTGTGAATTTTTAAAAAAAATTAATAATTCCTAACCAATTAGTCAAAGTGACAATTTTATGTGGGTAGTATAAAAAAGCATACTTTTCGCTAATGGTAAGAGTCCAATAACTTGTGCAAAAATTAAAACAATGGCTTAAAACTTGATATGGTATAGTTTTAGACCAGATCGATGAAAGAGAGCCCAATATACATTGACCTATCATTGTAGTTCTTAAGTTTTTTAATTTAGGCATTTTCGGGGACGCCGATAAGGCATTTTTTACAGTATATCTGTTTTAACACAGATACAAGTGCAAAAACCATTAAAAGCAATTTTTCTGGTTGAAATAAGTCAGATAGGAATTGATAAAACTAGTTTAAGCCCAAATTTTTTAACCAGTCCAAAGAAATTGTAAAGTACCGAAATGTTCAACTTAAATTATGTTGGTACAAAGGCTTAATCATGATTACGACTACGGTTTAAGTGATAAAATTTTTGTTTGTCTTTTATTTATTATGTTATCGATTGAATAATATTTGAGCAAACACATTTTGCAGAATAGGCAGTGACCAACCAAAAGGGTCATATATGTTTTAGTCTGTAGTGCTACATCCGACTTGTTGTATAATACAGAAGTTAGTTTCAACAATTTACTTATTTCCTGGGATAATTATTTTTAGCTCTTAAAGTCACTGGAAATTTGTTTGTACATCTACATGTCCTAGCTACATGTTGGTGACAATACACTGGTTGATGTGCTGCAACATTCCATAATTAGGGCATTTCCTTTACCCTGAGGTATATATATAGTGAGAATTCTGTTTTACTTTCTTGCTAAGAAAAACATCAAAGTAAGTCAATTATTTATTCCATCTTACATATGATGACGCCTCTTTGTACAATTAAACTGGTGTAACACAATAGAATTTGTGGGGAATGAAGCTGTTTTTATTTGTACTTGGTTTAGTTTGTTTTAGTAGACTAGTTGCGGTAGCATGGCTATTACTCTGAACACAGAAAATTTTTGCGACCTTTCGCCAAATACTTTAACATCAAAAACCAAATTTCCTATTTTCCTAGCTGTGGTGCAAAGTGCTAAGTTGAACCTGTATTTACATCATTAAATGCTAAAAATACTTATGCTCAGTTTCATATTCTGTTTGTCTGCAAGGTGTTGATGAAGGATGTGATGATAATTTTAAAGCCAACCATTTTTGTAATTCTGGTTAAAACAATTCAAAAAAATAAAAGCAAAACACCTTTATTTGAATAAGCTTACTGCGCATAAATGTCTTTTTTCTTTCTTTATGTTATATCAATTTATTTTATTCCCTGCTTCCCCTAGTTCAGCCTACTTTATCATATAGCAGACTGTCCATGTCTGGAATAGCTAATATTACGTTATTACGCATTTCCTAGACATGCTGACGAGCCCTGATATTGGGCGAAACAGTCTTAAAATATATGAATTTAAACCGTTGCTTTTCCTACACTTTTTTGCAACCCTTTACAAGATGGTTTGTTATTTTGCTGCCCATTCGAAACTTAAGAGTAAAAAACGTCTCTAACAAACTAATAATTTGGACATTATTTAGGCCATTTATAGTGCGTAGAGGCTCAAAATAGCGAAAGACCCGCCATGGGGGGCTTACAGCGCCCCCCATGACCCCCAGCTGTTCTGGGCGCAGCAAAATGCTGCGCTTTTTTTTGCTTCGGAAAAAATGTGACTGACATGTTAAAAATGCTGGATTTATCATCGTTCAGTTCTTTCAAAGTTTGAAACTTTGTGGAAACTGTTCTTTCCGAAGATAACAATCTATTAAATTTACGTTCTTCATAGTTTTCATAAATTTCTTTCACAGTGCCACTAAATATTTTTCTGATTGTATTTTCAGCAATATTTCTAATTTTAATTTTCCTCTCCATAGTGATAAATATCAAATGTTATTCAGATAAATGTTCGTTTTAAATTAAAGCAGCCACGTGGTTTTGTAATATGTGTTAGTAACATGTATTAGTAAATAAATAATCTTCTTTTCGTAGTAATAATCAAATATTCTTCGTAATAACTTTCAAAAATAATCTTGTATGTTTTCAGACGATAAAATGTAATATAAATCCGGCTCGGTGGACCAATGTGAAAACTTAGAAATCGATGGAATCGAAATATGTTTTTCTAAATTCTAAAAAACCATGCTGTACAAACCAAGTGGTCAACAAAACTAAAATAAATATATACATCAAGTTCGTAAAACTAAAATATAACAGTTGTTAACTAATAATAGATAATGTTTTTAAAACGTGATTTTTTGTATATTTTTTTAATTACTAATTTAATTTTTACAACTATTATTCTAATATTTTTTTTTATATATAAAACGTTTCAATAAATTTTTTAACTAACAAACTTATTACATGCATTATTCTTTAAAACCCTTTTTTGCTAAACCAAATAACGACAGCAACTCCATGTACAGCTCCTAAAGCTTTCCTGAAAGTTTAAAATTCTACCTGGAAAATTATCAAAAGGGGTGAAATTTACTCCGTATATTACCTCGTACCTTTGTATACAGTCGCATATTTTGATAGAATACGACGCGAATATTTTCGTATACAACGTTATAGTTAATTTACGACGTGTATAGTCGAGGCATATAACGCCTGCGATATTTTCGTGTTACTTGATACCTTTGTATACAGTGACATAGTTGATAGAATACGACGCAAATATTTTCGTATACAACTTAAACGTAAATATACGGCATGTATATTTAAGACGTGTCACGGCTGCGATATTTTCGTATACTCTGGGGTCCCTATACGCAAAGTATATTTTCGTATTCCACCATAGTATACAAAGAAAAACGCTTCAGTATATTTACGTATATTGACGGTATACGAAAAAAAACTCAGATTTATATTCTCATATATTCAGTATTTTTGCGCAGTGAATATAACAATTAAAAAAAAAATGGACTGCAAGCCAAAATAAGAAGTATTGCGTCTTCATTTTCCTTCGTAGGCAGTAAATTTTTTTGGCAAATGGCACAATAATTCTCACAATTTTCAGTATTTATTAACTAATATATTTATCATGATTCGAAATTTGGACCAACTGAGCTATGGTTTTGCGAATAAAGACTTAAATTACGTGGCCCACAGTGTAAGAGTTGAACGATGTTGACTTTCATATGTATATTTGAGTGTTTAAGTTTATATTTAGATATATTATATATATGTTTGTATATTATTTAGGTTTGAAACGTTGTTATATCAATTACAAACTGTGTTTTCCGAATTATTGTGCCATTCGCCAAAACAAAAACTATACACGTGTTTTACAAACCTTGTGAGATATTTCATGCTTGGCTTGCAAAACTTAGCTACACATAAAATGTTATTATTTTTATCTACGAAATCACTTTTTGCATGTATCAACTCACATATTTACCATGTATCAAGGGCATTAGTAAAGTAGGTTTTATTTTTCCCATGGATTGCTTTGTATCAGTATATTCAACAACTGTGCTGTTTGGGTTATCCTCTAGTAAAATATATTTAGACCAAATATGTTATGACCAAATTACTTCCCCATTTTGACTAACCTTGGACATTTCAAATTTTGTTAGATCGCTTTGCATAGAAGTTGATTTCATCGATTAAACAGCTAAGTTCGCATTTTTTTCAATCAGAATTTTAGTCGCAAAATGTCCGTCCGACATAGCCCACCCAAGATACGAATAAGATAAATAGTTTACAAAAGAAACTTGTGAAAACTGTTATGAACGTTTCAACCCATAGCCTTTAAAAAATCAGATCTTTGATTTCAATTTTGAGATAAAAATACAAGATAAAAAAATACAACAACAGCAATTAATCAATTTTGTAGTCACTTATACCTTTTCAGCTGGCGCATCATGTTCTACATCATGTTCCACAACTCCTGACAGAAATTCTTCATGGTCTTCAGTTCCTTCAGGTTCCAAATTTTCTTCATCAATTAGATTTCTCTCTATAAAGTGCAATTCACACTACAAAACGAGTTGTTACAAAACGTCTTATAATAAACCACCCTTGAATTTTTACGAATATTAAAAATGTTGAATGTGTCAAATTTGTGGTAGCTTGAAGGAGAGACGTTGGATTCCGGAGTACAAAAATAGAATACCAAAAAGTTAAGCCCGTTTTAAGCTGCTACAATCCTGTTCATAGGTTTTTGGAAAATGACAGTTTTTTAGCCATTTGTTAAAACATCGTAGGGTAGGGTTTCTGCGATGTGCGAAGGTCCGAGAAATAGAGAAAATAGGCCATGCTGACGTCAGCAACAATTTGCACATTTTGAGAGTTTGAATTTAAGTCCTAAGTCTGCCGTAAACATTGACAAGTTTAAATTACTGAATCTAATATAGAAATAGCCTAAATTATTACTTGTGGGGCAAACTACGACATTTGACCACAATTCCAATAATTTTCTGAACAGGATTGTAGACTCTAAATAGGACTTACGGTAATTGCCATATTTTAGACACATCTAATTCCCAAACAATTATTTTCTTACGTGCATTGCAACATTTAGCTGAACAAATTTGGGTAAGCAGTAATTGATGTATAACAACATAATATGTTTAAAGTTTATTTCTGTATCTAACGATTCAAAAAGATCTTAAAAGTTTATTGTTACTGCATCCTTTTTACACTCAAATTGGCTGATTTCTTTATGAAAAAAGACCGTACAAAAATGTTATTTTCCACATTTACAAACGATAAAAAAAACTGGATTGATTTTATTACTTCTGCACGGTAAAATATGATACAGTTATAAAAACTAACTAAAGCACAGAAGGGACAGCATACATAGGCAAAAGAATAACCGGAGAAAAAGAAGATTGAAAATAAACAAAAACACTCCAGGTGTTGAAAATTTCACAGTTGCTGCCCATATTAAAAACAAAGCGATCAATAAAATAATCCAATTCCAAAGCAAAATTAAAGATATAACATTGACATAGTAAAAACGGACAACAAACATTCCAGTTTTACCAAAAGAACACTATTTGGTATGCCTTTTTGACAGTAGGCACAAGCCTTTTTTTAAAAAGTACACTTTATTATAAGAATATCGAGGCTAAAAATGGGTTGAAAATTAAGAAAGAATATCCTAAGAATATACACACGCTCAACGTTTTCAGATATCAAAATTTGTACCTATATTTTTTCCGCTAAAATTTTTTCTGCCGATCTTTCTTTCACAAACCAAAAAATATACATACGTTGTATTTGACTTTCTGTAAATTCATATGGCCTTTTCCTTCCTCGTGTTCCCAAATCGTCAACCTTTTTGTTCTTCAAACTACTCCCATCGTCCACGGCCGTCAAAACCTTGGCCATTTTTGTGAGCTCTATTGTTGAATTTTCCTGAGAGAAAAATAAAATTTTAAAATTTGAAACATTACCAGCACTAAGGGCTAAGTAGCGCATTAGTAATTTTCTTTTTCCGCCTGTTGGAGAGCGAGTATTCGAAATCGAAAAGAGAGAATATTTTTTTACACTCAGAATGCGTATAAATTGTTGACAGAGCAATAATATAAAAACAAATCTTAAAAAAATTGCGTTTGCTTCATACCCCATGTTCTATCGCAGAAACTTCAGAAAGTACCATAACTTGAATAAAAGAGAATTAAAATAAAACAAAATAAAGTTTGTTTATTATTTCATTCAAGCTAGGAAAAATAATATCAATTTGTTAGACCATGCTTACACGTTGCGGATAGATATCATCCCAGAAAGAAGTCATCCTGGCCCCATGTTCTATCGCAGAAACTTCAGAAAGTACCATAACTTGAATAAAAGAGAATAAAAATAAAACAAAATAAAGTTTGTTTATTATTTCATTCAAGCTGGGAAAAATAATATCAATTTGTTAGACCATGCTTACGCGTTGCGGATAGATATCATCCCAGAAAGAAGTAATCCTGTCATATAATGTGTAGAGGCAAATAACTCAGTTGCCTAATATATCAAGTGTAAGTGTAAAATGTAAACAAATTTCCTTTTAATGTCGCCATTTCGAAAATTATTCCGGAACGATATCTATCCGCAACATGTCTTAATTTCAATTAAAAATCGGTAATAAAATAGACAACAGTATACAATAGACACGTGCATTTATAGCATATCTGATTTCTTCATTGTATTTGTTTCGTTCGACGGTAGATTAGAAAAAGGGGCACAAGTTGTTGTCTACTGAAGTTTATATTGTCTGTTTTTGTTTTTACTTGTGAATCAAAAGAATGTGTTTTGTGTGGAATATCATTTAGCTCTTAAGCTCAGCGACAAAGTGGAATTAATTCTACTTTAGGCCACGTTGTTTTTCTCTCGAACAGCAAGTAGTCAATGATATTTAAGTATTTTCACATAACTTATATGTAAAAAATATTATATGTTTTAGAAACATAATATTGGTGAAATTGGCGGAATTTTATTAATTTTAGCGCAAACTATTTCTCCTTAGTATGTTCAAAAAGGCAAATACCTTTCTGTAACAAGCAAAGTGCGTATCCTTGGTGTGTCCCATATGGTTTCTGACCCATGTCAGCTCCGCGTTGTTCATATCAGTTGCAAAAGGGTTGAAACATACTTTCTAGTATGGGTAGGCGTTATTTACTTTGGTTTTTACAAGCCGTTAACCTCTTTTGTTACTGCTTGTAGCGTATCCCATCCTCTTATTGGCTGATCGCCACTTGTGGCCAGCACATAGTCATTTCTATCTTTAATTCCTGTCAGCTCTCTTTGTTTAACCAACTCGTCAACACCTTTGACCACTTCGGGAGTAAATAGTATTGGTACTAACGCACATGTGTAGATTCTGTTTCAAGCTCTACTAAAGCGAACCAGGTCCAGTTACAAGGAGTAAGTAATTTTTATTATTCATCAGACAAGTTTTATCACAACAGCCAACTGTTTTGTCACTTCATTATTATTAACGCGGTAAAGGGTTAATTATATAAATGAAAAACAGTAAAGATTAAAATATATAAGCTTTTCGATCAACCATCTTCATATAGAGTTCCAATTCAAACCAGCATTGAACAATGACTCGCAGAGGAACAGTTTCAAAATTTGTATTACCAGCAATAGATAGTAAGTGTTTAATGTGAAAATAAACCACTTGCATTTGTTTATCATTCACCAACCTATCTTACATTTACATCAGGAAGATTGCATTGATAATTGTGTTCCATTTCTCTTTTTTCAGAAGTCTTTAACATATTCTTCACTCCTTAATATCTACTGAAGGGGGTAAATTTTGTATGCCTTGCTCATGCCAGTTATACAAAGTACGTCCATCTGGCAGAACTACATCATCAATTTCCGGGTTAATTGCATGGGCTCTTTTTTCTCTTAAAATGTCTCTTAAAATTCTCTTAAAATGCATAACCCAAATATTTAGTTTGTGACTGCTGTGATGACATTGACTGCAATTGACTTTGGGATAATTCCGAATCTTCCAATACCTGTAACTTTCGAATATTTTTATACTTTTCTTTCTTCAATGTCTTCTTGTCATAATGTGCCTTAGCTAATTTCATAACTTCTAATAAAGCTTCAGGGCATTCTTCAGAATCTAAGAACTCTGCAAAAGCATCTGTAAAGTTGTTATGGCCATTAAGTAAGTCGTTTGTGTTTCTCCATATATCTTTTGAAAATATAATTAATTGGGCTTTTGCATAATCCTCCTAAACTGGCCAATTTGGATATATAGGCAATCCAGTAAAAACAGGAACATGGTCTTGTCTAGAGCTTTTACTTTTAGGACAATCACAAATCTTTGCCCAATCAAAAAGGGTAATCGCAGGGAGATTTTGACGCCTGTCATTTCCACAAAATTTGTCCAAAGGTGTGGAATTTGTGACAGTACCACTACAATCATTCTGAATTTTTAAAGTTCTATAACCACTCAATTCAATTCTTTTGAATTTTCTAGAGCAATGGTATCATTTTGATCTAGTGTTGATGAAATCAGCAGCAGATCCTGGATCCTGCCAACAGTTATTAACAATAGTCGTTGAGCTATACTTCGGACAGATGCATTACTGGCAGATGTATTTAATAAATTACTATAAATAGTTATTAAATCACTGGTTGGGCCTTCATAACGTGGATGTGCTCCATCAGTAATTACTGGGTTATAAGGATGAATGTTTTTTCCTGAAGTTATATGGGTTTCGTCATCAAATTCTCCAAAGTAAAATCTACAATACTTGACAACCTTCTTACTTTTCGTTCCATCTGGATTATTAATAGTAATGATTTTTCTACGCCAACAGAACAAACTGCACCTGTGTAACAAAATTTTGTTTACAAGATTAATATGGCATTCTTTCAATTCTTGAGTTGTATCTATATCAGCCAACGGGTTGTGAAGAGTGGTTCCATCAACAGGTATGCACTACCTTCTCGTTTTGCCCACAATGATTTGTTTGGAAACCAGTTTTTTTCTCCATTGACAGTTTCTTCAATTCCGCCAGCCGGATGCAATGATATAAATTTTGGAGAAAATATATCATCTTTGTTTTTAGAGTCTGTTTGTAACCAGTCATAAAGCTGGGTTTCTTTACTTATTCCGTCCTTATGATTCCTCATTATAGATTTGGCCATATTATGATGCTAAGTTCTATTCTACCCCAGAAATCCGAAAATTGAAAATGTTCTTTGAGCACTGTGTTAGAGAAATTAGCATGTCTCACACTGAAATATTTTGTAACGATGTGAAGGTTATTATGAATCAATTGATGTTTAAAATGTGAATCAGAATAAAATTTATTTGTAACTTGTATTGTACTCTATTAATAATTTATGAAGTGGTTTCCAATGTTGCTCGGCACAGCTACTAGTGTCAAAATAAGTAGGTAAAACCCGAAACTCTTTTAACATAAAAAAACATAGTGCATCTAATTCCTTTTTACGCTCTCTCCAATATGTGTCGGTGTTTGGTAGGTTTGCGGACATACTGATGATCTTTCTTGGAACACTTTCATCCTGTTCTTCCAAATTTTTTGGTAATTCCTCAACTGTCAAATGTGCATCATTGAGTTGCTAAGCAACAACAAAACTACCTTGAGTAAGTGCTTTTTTACGCAATCCAAGATTTAACACATGAAATTTTAAAAATGGTCTATCACAGCTTCTGCCAGATTGTCATGTGCCAAAAACGTTTGTCAAAATCCATGTCTTTTTGTTGACATTCCCCTCTACTGATTTTTTAATTTGTCGCCTTGGAATTCAATCTCGTTATAAAAACCTTGATTACTGTGATTTCATATGAGAAAATCATCGGATGTGCGTACGATAAATCACTCCAGCCAAACATTAGTTTCGCTTTACTGACGATGCCTTCGCAAAACGACAACCAAAACCTTTGTCACGCATTTTCAAAGTGGGTTTACCGGGCAGATGTGATCGTCAGAGTGGACAAATGCAAAACGTTTCGCATAAGAAAATCGTCAAGCAATTCGATATGAGCCTGTTTTATTGTAAACAATCAACGTATTCCCGTGGTAAAGGAAACTGAAACGTTTGCGTACGTGGGAAAAGATTTTTTGTTTAACATGAACACTGAATTTTTAAAAAAATCAAATCAAAATCAAATCAAAATGATTTAAGCCACTGGCTAGAAAAATCTATAACCGTTAAATAAAATTCAAATAGTAACAAATATGTCTAGTCAAAACTCAACCTCGTCCACAGGGGCTTTTGCCTTTTTTAAATCAAGGCCGGCGGCGAAAAAAACCCTGGTACAGGCTGGTGAGTTTTGTAATGCGATTGGATTACATCCGACATAGATAATTTATTCCGCGTCATATTATATGCAACGATTTACTATAAAGATGGCGGATTTTGTTACAAAAACATTAAAAGATAAGAGGATTCCTGAATATGAGAAATATTAAAAAAGATTGACTAAAAACACGGTGAGCCAAACAGTATATATTTTTATGAAAGATGTTATTTTTGCAGATTTTCATTGTTGACATTTTGAATGAAAATAAAGTTTCTTTTTTAAAACTTAAGACATGTTCCTAGCTAGCTATCTTGCTAACATGTACATAGGCAGGCATAATAAGCCATTACTAAATAAAATAAATCATATTTTTTATTATTTTTCTTATTAAAAAAAACAAGTGCTCTTTCAAAAGTTTAGTTTTAGTCAGACCAGCTAAATGAATCTTCCCATTTTGAACAAATGATGTGACTACTTAACAGCAAGTTTAAATTTTTGTTGGTCTGCCATGTTTAGCTAGCTAGCAAACACATCACACTTGTGCAAAATATAGCCACACCAGTCACATGTAAGCTAGGTAGACAAATATCACGTTTCGAAACAAAATTTGTGTAAAACACCGCAAAAAGGATATACAGTTGGAAACGTATGAACCAAAGAAAAAATTTATGTAGCTAGGAGGGCATTTAATAATTACGTAACACTTGATCATTGGTAAAAAATGGCTAATTTGTAATTATTGAATAACCCTCTAGCTATACAATATATAACATATTAAGTGAAAGAAAAGCTTACTATCTCTCTTTGGGGCAGGAATTAAATTGCTAAGGCCTTTTTTATCACAAATTTCTTAGCTGGTTGTTTCTAGCACTTAGCACCTTTATTTTACAACCACTGTTCGGGAAATGTGAACCTAACCTTGACCCTTCGGATCATGTTCATCAGTAGTGCATTTTTCATGCTAAAGCACATTATATTGCTGTTTAAACGCAGCATATATTCCTCTAGGAAAACTTTCACCATAGTTTAACTCGGAAAGTTGCTAGCTGAGGGAAGGAAAGGGATTGTAGTGTAGCGTAGCGTAAATAGCTATAAGGATTAAAGGTTGCTCCAATTTTATTGATCCAATTTTAAACCAACCTGGGTTGCTTATAAAAACATATTCAGCCGACATTTATAAGACATTGAAAACATATTTTATACTTAGCTAGCCAGCTATCTAAGCTAGCTTTGGTTTTGATTCCTTATTGAATATATAAACAGCTAGATGCCACAATTTAAGACTTACACTTTTTCCCAAAGAGGTACTGAACTTGTAAATTATGAAAACTACCTGGCCAGGTAAATTGAGCTAGGTTGTCTTGTATCAGTATATCTCAACAAAATCAGCTTTATCTAATCACACGTTACCACATTTTGGTGATAAATAATGCTTCTTAAAAGATTTAATCACTATAAAATATAGTTTCAGGGTGAACTTAAACAACCAAAAGAAATCGCTCCGCCATATGTAAAGAACGAGGACTCGATCAAGTTGCTTTTACTATAACAGTGACACAAATTCATTAATTATTTATACTAACCAATATACTGATTATCAAAAGCAGCCTGTACCAGGGTCTTGTTTAGCCGTCAAATAACCCTTATGGGCTTTGACATAGGCAACAAACCCTGGGAACAAGGATGCTCAAAACTCCGATTGCTTATTTATCTATCCGTTAAGTGAAACATGGGTTGACCAAAAAATGTTGACAATCGAATTTTGAAATTTGTAAGAAAATGGTTTTTGGTTGTTGAACTGTTTTCGCAAAAGCAACTGTATCATCCGCAAACTGTATTACTCTGCAATTTTTCAAACATTCTTTGAAATCGTTAGAGCATACTAGGAATATAATTGGTCCTAAATATGACCCTTGTGTAACTCCACACAATAATGCTGTAGGGTCGAAAATTTCACTAGTTGCTTACGTCGGAAGAGTTAATCCGTAAACCATCTTAAAGTGAGCCCTTTAATTCCATAATTCCGTAGTTTTCGAAATTGTGTATCATGACACAATATATACAAAGCCTGGAAGAGACCGATGAAAACAGCGATCGTTAAAAAAATTAAAATATAGGCAATCGACTTAAAATTTACCCTTGAAGTAGAAAACACCTGATACAATACAACGATACTGTACCTTTCTTCAAAATCCTTGGGATCTATGTTTTTTTTCAAATTACTATTCCGTATATGCCATAAAAATCTTTCTTTCTTTTTACATTACCATAATTCAATGTTAAAAACTTATATTTTATTTTTATGTTTTGATTCAACTATCATTATATTTCCTTAATATCTTATTAAAAACATCAAGATAGCATTTACGATTGCTAAATACCTAGCATATATACCGACTATATATAGATCTTCCGCTTCCAGTGAGAACACGATCCTTGATTTAAACCACGACCCTTGATTTAAACCACGACCGATTCATGACAGAGTCTACAAAAGTGTGAATCTATCCTTTATGCACTAGAATCACCTTCGTTGAGAGAAGTATCAAAAGGAACTGAGAAAATTTCCCTGGGTAAATAATTCAATTAGACTAAGAAAAAGAATAAGAATACTAAATATTATTGCCATCAAGGATAATACGTTGATTTGCAGCTATTTTGTCGTTTGCGAGGAAATCTTTAATGACAAATTACAATTTACGTCAGCATATGCGCGACTTTAGAAAAACTAAAGTAAATTTTTTCTCTATCACGATAAACAGCTAAAATATCGTCCTACTGTTAATTTTCTATCATAAAAATCTATATGGCGGATATGCGTGCACTATGGCTGTTGGCAGTCAAATTTTTGTCAGAAAGATTTTAAAGCCTTTAATCAAATGCTGAATAGATAGGTGTCGAAACGACTTTTTCAGGCCCTACATAAAACCAGCCGTGACAGAATTAATGCAGTCCAAAAGTTATACCAATGCAGTCCTGAAACCTTTGCTAAACGTTCCACGGGAAATACTAGTTTAAGTATTTTCTGAAGAAAAAATCGTAATGAGATTAGTTAACCCTAACCCTAATCGTAATGAGATTTCATTTATCAGTTAAATTTTGTTGCATGAAATGACATAATATGTGAACCAGATGAACGTATATTAACAACATTAATAACAAGGAGCTAACAAACAACCACATGCGTCATTAAGAAGTATTCGCATGGGTATTTCACATCAACAAATTTGTTCATAAAATGTAGCGGATGACCCTCCAGGGTCTTTTTATCCGAAAGAAACTCCTTTTCCTTCTGATTGATACGAAATTTTTCTAAAGAAGGACGTCTTAAGGATTTTATCGATATTCCTGTCAACAGCTCGTACCTTATATTAAACCATTAAAACATCCAGATGCAATTTCCTTTTAAATGACAATGCATGTTCAGTTGGTTACGGTTAATCTGATCTATCTGTCATCACGGATGTCACGGTCCAAAGTTCATGACCAGTTTCTCAGTAGCAAAGGATGAGACGTTTATTTAAACGCAGTGAAAGAATCCCCTGGATTTATCAATAGCATCCTGTTATTCATTTCCCATTTCCTGCATGCTAGTAGCTATGATATTTCAAGTAAAATCTTGGATTGGAGATTAAGTTAAGCTTAACTTTATTTACGAACCATTATTACCTGACTGATACGAAAAACTGGTTAGTATGAAAAAATCCGATGATTTAATTGGTTTACGGCTTATTTTAACAGGTTTTTGTATGAAGCCATACTAACCGATTTTGGAAGCCATTATTAAAATGGTAACATAAAAACGTAAACAAATAAAAAACATTTTCATAGCACACAAAAAATATAAAAAGTGGCTCACTTAAAACCATCTTTTCGTCTCAATTCACATGAACAATGATTTGAGTTTGTTTTGTGTACTAACAAAATTTTAAAATCGAACGATCTTGGATTCGAAAAGTATCAAAATCGACATGCGTTTTATCTTCCTTGGTGCCTTGGGAATAGCACCTTTAATATAGCTTTGTTTGTTTTGTTCACAAAGGAATATTTATTTGCAGATCAGATACAGTCAGGTAATATAACGGATACTGACCGGTTTTGATGTTGTACTGTAAAATACTGTAAAAAAAGTAAAGTACTGTAAAATCGCAAGCTCGGTCTGTACTTTTGACCTCGGGCTTTGTATTTCACAGTACAACATCCAAACTAGTCAGTATCCGTTGAATAAACACTATTTTAGTCGTTACACCTCCTTTTGACGTTTTCCGGTTTCTTGTCTTCGCACCTAATAAATAGGCCTGAATTTTTGAAACTCAGTATCTTATTAAGCTGTCTGTAAGAAGACAAACTGGAAAAGGCCAAACAAGGACAACATATCACACCATATTGACCAGGTAAATCATTTACATATACGCTGCTTTACATACTATTTAAATTAGGGTGAAATATCTTCGCTTCCATCGCTTGCGTAATGGCTGATTCATAACTCGTTAATGCAAGTTCAGATTTTACTTTACCTACTGTTTAGAATTTCGCATGCGCTTCAGGGTGCAATATTTTCGCTTCGATCACTAGCATAGTGAATCGTAGCTTTTAAAATGCAAGTTCAGATTTTTCTTTAATAACCAACGAAATTTTTTGGGCAAAGAATGTAAAATATACATCGCACCTGATGTTGAGGTATCCGTCGGTTTTCACAGCAGAAACTACGCCTACAGCTCAAAGTTTTCCAGTGGTTATAGACTCACATAGCAGGAATCGTTGCTTCAGTTGTGAAAATCTTGATGCACTGGACGCTTTAATTTTTATTTCTCTTACTTCTTATTAATGAACGAAAATACATATTTACAAAGGCTTTTCATGATAATTTATTTACCATGTTTTAAGTGTAGGTAAATTCAAGTGATACATTTTTAAATTCAGTGTTATATTTTAGTCCAATCTCTATCAGTGCTTCATCGTCTAAGCAATTCGCATTCCCTTCTGCGTTCATTGGAAGCTCCATTGCATAATGTATACCATAATCTATATAAGTTTTACAAAACTATTTATCCATACGTTTTTTGCGAAGATTTTGCTCTCCAATATTTAAAATTCGTATTTCAGAGCAAAACCATCCTTAGCATGATGTGCGATTCCACCATTTTATTCGAATGTCTGATTATGTGCTTGTAAAATAAGGTTTGTGAAAAATGTATAGTACCATTATTAGTTTATCGTTTGAAGGATGAAGTCACTCTCGAAATTCTTGTGTCTGTTCATACTGACCATCAAGTACAAAACAATCGAGAGTAAAAGTATAACGAACGAAAATGAAGGCGGCTTAATGCAAGTTGATCAACAAAAGTACGGTATTTCGCCATGCCTCATGGTAAAAGAAAAGAAAATAATAAAAGTTGAAGAATGTCCAGGCGGCAATGTGGAAATTGAAGTCAACATTTGTGTTGGTTTCTGTCCATCATACACATTGCCCACAAATCCTCTATTGTACTGTTTTTCACGATGCATTGCAGATGGATACGAGGATGTGAAACTGAGTTGCGGTGGGAAAGATATCATGACTTACCAAGTCATCAAGTCGTGCAAGTGTTCTAAGAAAAGGTGTCGCGAATTGTAGTAGGGCAGAAACAATTCTTTCTAAATAAAACTTGACATGTAGCAATAAAATATACCAATGTATGTGTGTGTGTTTGTGTGTGTGTGTGAGAGAGAGCTTTTATAACTTTGGCATCAACGAGAGTAAGAAGTAACAACGAAAAAACGAGAAAAAAATCATTTGATTGATACTTTACATTGTTGGTTCGTATTTCTGTAATCCAACGCTGTTAACGTACTTTATAACCAACATCGTACTGAATCTGTGTGACATTGAAACTGAACGTTCCAGCACAATTGTATATTATTTAAAAAAGCACGAAAATAGCATGGGGTCAGATGTTAACTAATCGCAGTACGTACACACATACGTACAAAAAAATGATTGAATCTATAACCCTTCATGCATTAATAATTTTATTTCGAGTACGTCCACGTACGATGCGTTTTTCTGAAGTTGTATATCATGGTTAAAAATCATCACATATTCTTTTGAATTTTTTATAAAGAAATGACTGCAATGAAGAAAAATGAAAGAAAAATGATCGAAAAATGATTAAAAAAAATGATGACAAGCATCATCAAAAAATGTTAAAAATGATAAAAAGAAATGATTTAAAACTTGTTAAAAAAATGAGAATGATGATTAATTTCTACCTTGGAGAAACAATATCGTAAAACGTGCACTTTAAATGGTACATTTGCGTGCTTCGTCATGGACAGACGCGCATCAAATTAACCATACGAGATAAAATATCGCACTTATTTACAAGTAGTGTAATGTTAGAATTAAGGTAATCAAAAATTTCAATCAATATTGTGTGTTATTTAGTTCCTTAAGGGAAAGGGAATCTATTAGAAGCCAAATATGTAATTCACTATATTTTATATTTCCTACTTAACTTACCACATTTCCTCAAATGTAAATCCAACATTCCATTGAAAGAACCTAGATTACAAACTAACCAAAGAAATATTTTTAGCTCACTTAATCGACACAAAATTAAAAAAATCATTTCGTTTTTCTAAACACCAATAACCGCCCTGGGTACTTATTTGAAGTGGGCGCCTTTAAAAGGCGCTGAATAGAGGAAATACAGTACTTAGATCCTAACGTAACTTTTTGTTAAAATTGTGGAAACGAATAATCGAATACCCGCAGTTGCTTAAAAAGATTTAAAGTTTTCGATTGTGTAACTCACTTTTCATTTTTTATTTTTGATATTTTTAAAGCTTTAAGACAGTTACGTTGCATCTTATACTTAAGTTACATTTCGTGAAGTGTTATCAGAATCAAAATTTTGTTTTTGGTTCTAATAAGTGTTTAAGTTCTGCAACGCATCAATGAACAAAGAACAAAGTATCAATCATGTCTTGAAATCCACTATTCATGACCAAAAAGAAAATTAAAATGTAAGTACGAATATTTCAAGCCATCAGTAATATCTTCTATTTGTTTACCATAGATACTGTTTGCACTCACATACTAAATCGACACTTTTATTCATTTAGGTTTTATTTTCTTCGAACGCGTAAACGGCAGACGCAACAGGGAAGTTAAAGAATGGCGGACAGTAAGGTTTCTTTAAACTGTTTTAACGGTCTTTATTGACATTGTGTGTTATAACGGAAGTCTTAGTTATTCATACTAACACTGCCGCCAAGAACGACAAGAACTTTTATGCGCACTTCTGGTTGGTTTTACAAACTTTATGACTATATTCACAAAGAGACTACATATCGATGTTGTTGTTCTAGTGAAGATTCAACAACCAGTCTTCTCATATTTGTAACGCTTGTGTTGGCCATTGAATCGGAATACATGTCAACAACGGGCTTGGTACATCAAACGTGGCTCAACATAGCGGGTTGTCATCACAGCTTGGTGATTCTTCGGTAGCGCTAAGTAACACTCGGGTCAGCTCTCCGTGGGTTTATTTAATTGATGTGAGTAATTGAATTCATTCTGTTTGAAGATCTTTCTTGTGTTCTGAGATCTACCAAGGATCTATCTAGGAAATTACTATATTGTTTCATTCACAATGTTGTATTGTGTTTAAATTCGCGTTAACGTTCTCTTTACGATAAGGATAAGTCAAAAAGGTCTAAATATCTTTGCAGTTTTCATTAACTTCTGATTCGTATGTCTTGTTCCACATGTTTGGTTTTGTTTTATATATTTTGGAGCGCCTTTTTGACGTGGTACTGCCTTATTGCCTTTTGTTGGTTTATTTTATCCTTTCATGGTTATGGCTGAGGCTGTGTCTTCTGAAAACGTGAAAGTGAATGCCATCAACATAGTCAAACGATATCACTTCTAATCCATCTGCATGCTATTTTTATACAAGTTGAACATTATCAACTTGTTGTTTCGTTGTGGCAGACAGTGCTCGACAAATTAAACACACAATAGACTTATTAAGCTGTACAAGATGAAGAAAGTTCAAGATGTTTTAATCCAGAGTCTTAAGGTAGGTAAATTTAATAAGCTTGTGCATTGCAAAAGAATTATTTAATTATAAAGGTAAATGAATAGACAGACAATGCTTTTTACCGGACGCGTGTATAGTGCCAAAGTGTTTTGAACATTGCTGTGCAAAAAGTAATTGATGTTCCAAAATTAGTGGATTCTATCATCAGTAATGCCGGAAAAATATATAGCAAATCCTAGCCTAGTCACATAGTCTACGTGATTTCTTTATGGGTTATCAGTAAAAAAAAGGTCGGTAAAAATTGAGAAATATTTGTTTAGTAGCTAATATTTTGTTACCAACAAAACTATTGTACGACCTTTTTTCCTTTTACAGTAGAACCATTTTTACCGACTTTATCCCGACTCGACTACAATTTTCGTCTCTTTTTGGTCCATTTAGTACAGGAATGCCTTAAAAATTATATTCAAAAGCAATTGTGCTTAGGTTCATGTTAAGTGGATTTAACCCAACACAAGCCAAAACATTGTAAGTCAATGGCAATTAAGAGACAGGATATTCCCAATAAAAGGAAAATTTTCCATCAATACACCTTTCCCGAATTTTGTTATAAAATAAAAAGCATTGATCGTAACAATAATGCCACTAAAACAGGACTTCCTCGTGCCGACTAAGTTGAAACGTCATACAAACGCCAATCCAATAGTGTTGATTGTGATTTTAATATCACAATTACAATATTTTGGAAAAAGGAAATTCGTGAAACTTGAATTGCAAAGATTTAAGCAAAAGAGAAAAATATTTTCGATGCGTGAATTTACCAAATTCGGCGAACCAGATCAGGAGAAAAACATAATTTTTGACTGTAACAGATGTTTTTAAGCTTTCAAGATGCTTATAAACCTCGACTTGGACGCCCGTAAATTTTTGGATATATATACAGTTAAAGATCCCATTTTTGGATGTCTATTGGTAAGTACATATGTTTATCTGAATCCTTAAGAGTAAAAAAAATTCTATAAAATTTCTTGTTGGTGGGAATTATAGACATTTTACTTTTTACTTTACTCTTTTATTGGTTAAATATTTTTTAGCAGATTTTAGGATTTAGAAACCTATTATTTTTCCACTGGCTTATTTTTTGGTTGGCCGAAAATAGTTTGTTCTTAACATCTTGTGTAAAACTCGTGAATATTGCATATGCACAATATCCAAAATTTGTTGAGTATTGGTATAAGTAACCCTGCACAATATTTTCCTAAGTGCTGCAAAGATGATGCATCAAGTAGGACTTAAACCCCTGACCTCTCGTTTGCCAGGTGATTGCTCTACCGGCTGTGCTATCGAACCGATTCTACCTCTCTAGTATCTTCGTATCGTCTACTACATGTGTTTGGGAGAAAAGATCGGATCGACAGTACAGTTGGTAGAACAATCGCTCGGCAAGCGAAAGGTTGTCGGTTCAAGACCCACTCGATCTATCATCCTTGCAGCACTTGGGAAGATAATGTGAAGGGTTACTTCTACCAATAAATCTCACATATGCACCGTTTTTCCTATAACATAGGCTGATGATGGACTCTGTTAATTATATTTTAACAGCATTTCAGGCCATTTTATATCACGTCGCTCAGCCTGCGCCTTCTTCGCCGCGCCGTGGTGATTGCTCCAGACAAGACACCTGGAACCGGGGGTAATCGCTGCTGTAAATTTGGATTTTAAGTATGTAAAACAAGATTTTATCCGGTGAAATGACAGTGGTAAGTACGCCATTTCAGCTGTCAAAACAGAATCAAAGGGAGTTTTTTGTAAGTAGACTATGATACGGGTGGTTGATATCTTTTTGTGAAAATTTTCGCGTTACCGTTTTATGTTCATTGAATGTTAGTTTAGTACGCCTGCCAACTCACAGGTGTTTTATGCAATGGGAGAGACGATTCTATTTTTGTATTTTGTGTGTGGCATCAAGACAAGCATATGACGTTCATTATGTTTCAGTTCTCTCCAAACCTAGAGTTTTTTGAGTCAGATATGTATCAGAAAAGTTAGTTCAGATTTTATTTCATCCACATCTCTAATATGCGCATAATTGCTCTTATTAACACTAAAGAATGAATAAATTATTCATGAGTACATTTAAAAATCCCCATAAAATACAGGGAACGGAAGTATAACTATTATCACGACATCCGCGTGAAAATATTAATATCGCAAATCGAAACATACTCGCCGTTTCATATTTTAAACTTACGATGTAAACAAGGCAAAAAACATCTTTCAGAGCACTCTTCGCAACATAGGCTGAAAGCTGGTTAAGGTATAAAAGTAGGGAGATGCTTATGAATAAAAGAAAGCTGGAGCTCCTCAAAATAATTTACAATTCCATGCCATATAATAGCGTATTACTGAGAGGAACTCTATCAGAAAAGTATGTGAGCAGAGATACGAATTGTAGCTACTAAAATTGATGTTATAAAATGTGAAAAATGTATAATAACTTTTGTGCTCAAGAAGTAAAAATTAAGTAAAGACTCAAAAAAGAGATAATAACAAAGTTTTATGTATACGTGACGTGCAAGATTTTATTACAGCCGTTTATTCTGTGAATGAATCGAGCATTAGAAATTCTTACTTTTGGCGGAACGTTTGGTTGGGGAAAGGGAAGGGCAGGTATCGATTTTGCTATTTAAAAAATGAATCAAAAGAAAAGCTGGTGTGTTTTCATATTTTGACATTTTAAATATTAATATTTGTGATGGACGGAGTTTATGTAGTATTGCTCTAAACGTGGAAATAATTTCATGAAAGTTTACAAAGAAAGACAAAAAAAAAAGGAATTATAAAAATGGCAATTAACACACATCTTCAAAGTACTACGTCACCAAGATGTATGGAACGTTAATGCTGCTTTCCGCATGTTTTCATATTCACTATACGATTACTTGTCTTCATCTGTTACGTCACAAAGCGGTAAATTAACTTCAATGTACAGTTTGTATCATATATACAGTGGAATCTCCCTATCTCGAACTCGCAGGGGACCAAAAAAGTTGTTCGAGATAGTGAAAATTCGAGATAAAGAAAGGAAAACACCTTAGGCGGACCACAAAGGGACCGAGACTTTAGTTCGAGTTAGAGAGAAGTTAGAGTTCGAGAGAAGTTCGAGATAGAGAGTAGTCGAGCTAGAGAGATTCCACTGTATTGAATTTCATTTTGAATAAGTTTTCATCACACGGAAAGAGTGCGCACTACATTGCTTCTCATTCCCGGCCGCTGCTATGTCATTGGACGAGGCTCTTTCAACATAAGGATGCAAAATATGAAATACTGGAGGATATTACTGAAAAAGAACTTGAAAAACTAGGACATAGGGTCCATGCAATATCAATTAAAAAGAAAGAATAACGATCAATGTAGTGGCGTCGCTAGTGATGAAGATTTACTTAGGTTAGATGCAAGAAAAAAGTAAGGATGGTTTGCATTTAAGAAAGGCTTTAAGACGTTATCAGATACATAACCTATCCTTTTCAGGATCACCTCGACGAACACATTTTCCATCTTTTGGTGCTTGATAACATGATTTCTCCTTCTCCGTTAGCGAAAGATTACAACGCGTTAAAGAGACGATACTACAGTTTAGTTAGAACCAGCTATTGGTTGTTCCCTGTGATGATATTGTACTATCTAACATTCAGGAGCTCGAAATGGTAAGGAAAATTCATTTCTGTGTCTGGTCGTGCTTGCTAATACAATCTTGAGTGTCACAAAAATGTTTGTAGTTTAAAAATAGCATTTCAATTTCAGACATTTCAATTGAATATAAGTGATCCAGAAGTTGATTTATATTTCAAATCGATATTCATCTCAACTAATTAATTGCATTATATCAGGGAATGTTAAACAACAGGTTATCTAAAGGTGAACCGTTGTGGTACATTTAGGTGGTAACGCTGTACAATAAGCTGTCAAGTTATAGACTCACTCATTGCTAAGTGTCAGTCAAATCAGTATAAATACCTGTACGTCAAGACAAATTTAGTTATGTCAGCATCAGTGAGATCAATTTCTTTTTCCATAAACAGATGTGGGTACTAACAATTTTAAAGCAACATTCATGAGTGCTGACTACATCGTGCTAAAACATATTAGAAACACATTATTGAACATGATGAAAGTAATAGTAGCCTAACAAACCTTCCAGTTTGTTATCTTGAAGTGCTTTCACTGTAACAGCTCTCAATAACATAGAATGCAATATTAAAAACCCATGAACGCTTGTGACTTTTGATATTGTTCATCATCAGGGCGCGAAATTCTTCTAAAAAAGTGGATGTAAACAAAATTCTGGCTTTCACAATTTATGGAATTTGAATCTTCAGAACCACCTGGTATATAAGAAATATTGTTTTAGATCACGGTGATCCATCTATAGGGTGATGATACAAGTTTTAGTTCATGACCATCGATTGTAGAAAAACAAGAGTACACTGAAGATTTGTCTTCAGAGTAATTTTACAAGTTCAGTATTATGCTGAAGTTAGTTGTGTCTTTTAAAGTTATGTACTGCACACTAATGCAATTTTTACCCACTTTAAGGTACTTCCTTTTATAGTTCTGGAGATAGCATATAATTTTTGACAGATGCCGTGCGTCTTTTCGTGTGCTACAGACTGGTATTTTTAAAATGGTCTGTGGAAATGTTTGTAAATGTAATTGGTAAGTACAATTGCCTGATGTGAAAACCTTCTGTTTTTGCTTTGCATTTAAAGTTTAAATATTTCGAAGTATAAAAATTAATGCACTGTAATGTTTCCGCTAAACCTATTTCTACTAGGATTTTAACCCTATTAAACCCGGGCTTTTTAGGGGGGGGGGGGGGGCATAAAGTGCCCGCGGCCACAGTTTTATAAATTACTCATGAACTACAGATCATTTTGCTATAAAACTTGGCACACTTATAATTCAACACAATAGGAATACGATTGACTTTTAATTTGGGTGTATTGACGTCATTGTCACCTGTTGTGACGTCATCAAAGACAAAGGGTAGCTGATGTTTTTAGGTATTAATGAAAAATGTCGTAGTTTAGAGTATGCTATGTTTTGAAAGTAGACAAGTATGTAAAATATATACAAAAATAATAATTATGAAAAAAAGTCTAATTGTTAGATATATGTTAGGAGAAAATGATATTTGATCACAATAAAAAACGTTTTTTTCCAATTCAAAACATCAATTTCTTATTTTTTTCAAAAGTAAGTATATTTCCCAAAATGAAGAATTATTCACAATAGGAATAAGATTGACTTTTAATTTGAGTGTTACGACGTCATTACCACCCGTAGTGACGTCATCAAAGACAAAGGGTAAAATATCAATTTTGGTCCGTAAATTATAAATTCTGGTCTGTAAATTACACATCTGGTCCTCATTTTATCTTACACGTGTGATTACTTTCAAATGTTTATCAACTGAATAATTTTTGACTAAAGATTTAGCATAGAAGGAGATAACAAAAAAATATTTACTTTAAATATTTTACCCCCTGCTCAGAAATGGCTTACCCCCGGAAATGTAAAAAAAAAATCCAAAATTTTTTTTTAGAATCAGAAAGTCCAATAAAAGCTAGGAAAAGTCAATTGCCTTTGTGTACAATTGCCTTTGTGCAAAATTTCATTTTTTTTCTCATAAGCTTAAGGTTTTAAAGTTTGAGATATTTGAGATATTTTGGTGAGAATATTTTTTTTCATTCACAATTCTGAAGATAGTACATAATTTATCACAGTTGCACGTGTGCTTTGTAGTGTACCGAAGGCTGTTGGACCAAGTAACTTTGATTAAACAAATCGAACTTGATAGGTATTATTTTCGTAAGTACAGTTGCCTAATTAGAAAACCTTTTTGTCACATTTAAGGACAAGGTTTTAAAGTAATGCGCTGTATATTGCGCAATTAACAACTACTTTCAGACATTTTGCTGTGATTGTTTATCTTCCTTCTATTATTTTGAAGGTGGTATATAAATTATGACTGTTGAACGTGTGCATTTCAGTGTGCTGAGGACTGGCGAACTAATACCGAGTGTTGTAGACAGATACTTCGTTAAATCAAAGAAATGCCATTTGAAAAGTTGTTTCCAGTAAGTGATGATGTTACCAAATGTGTTTGATTTTCTTAGCTGTGTCATCCAAATGAAAAAAAGAAGCACTAAAACTTTTTTTCTAAATAATACAGAATTAATAAACACAAACAAGCAACAATTTCTTTATAGCATACCTTTTCATTAACTTGAAATTTAACCAGACGGCACTATCAACTTTGAGGAACTCCTCATTCGTGGCAAGTGCAGAGAGTAACCTTTGGGTTTTACCTTAGCTTTTCATATCATATACGCCTTGTGATAGAATCGTTTTATCTAACACGACACTCTCGCCTTATCAGTCACACCTATCCATGGCTAGTAATTCAAATCTCTTGCCTGAAGAATCGACGCTTGTGAAGAGTATGGTTATTTAAACAGCTGTTATTGCATTACGATGTGAAAAAAAAATTATTTAAAAGTAGATAAACTGTTATTATTTTGTGAAATGATAAATTATTTTTTAGACTGAATAAATCAGTTTTCTTAATTGTTTTTTATATATTTATATCTAAAAATAAGAACGACAAAATCTACGACATATCCAAATATATCTTTCAGCAAGCTTTCGCCAACGCCCAGGTGTAATCTGTAAGTGCAGAAATACCTAAATGCTCAGACATACTTTAAAATACTTTACATACTTTAAAATGGCGTTTTGTTTTGCCATAATAAGTGGCGTTGCAGCCACTACACTTAAAACAGTAAACGAGTTCGGAGCGTGACGATTCGGGTATTCTGTCCTTAAAGGCAAAGCAGCTACGTAGCCTCCTCTTAGAAAAAAATATAAGTTTAACATTACAATGTGCCAATTTCTGCTTAAACAAACGGTGCAAACGTGTTCTAATTTGTAAGGTAGTCTTTCCTAAAAAAGGTAAAACAAGGACCAACTCTTTCTTAGGAGCAAGGGACACTTGTTCCTTCGGTTCGTAATTTCTGCTCTTGAAGATTCTGAGACAGAATTCAAAAACCTTTGAAGGGTATCCATTCCTTCCAAGAATAGTCTTCAACTGAGATATTTCTACGTAAAATTTATTAAGATCTGAACACAGATGGTAACAACGATAAAGTAAAGAAAAATCAAGCCGTGTTTATATTCCATGGGTATGAAACTAGAAAAGTTAGTATATACTCCACTAAATGTTGGTTTCCTATATACGTTGGGTGACAAAAGAATCACCTTCACGCATGACGCAAACGTCCAAGAATGGTAAAACCTTATCACATTCTTCTTCAAACGTGAATTTAATATTCTGATGCCTAGAATTAATATATTCATAAATTTTTTGAACATGCTCACGTGATTCAAATAAAACAAAAATATCATCAACATATCGCCTATAATAGATCGGCTTAAATTCAGACGGACAATTTTTAAGCCAAACGTTTTCATAATGACACATAAAAATATTGGCCAGTGTAGGCCCTAACGATTTGCTGATAATATACGCCGTTGAAGACAAAAATAGACTCCGTAGTCGCTAGAGTAAGAAGATGTTTCAAATCTTTCTTAGGAATACCATCTATATAATTAGATACTATGTCATTGATAATAATATCAATCGTTTCATGTAATGGAATATTCGGAAAAAGTGAATTAACATCAAAACTAGCCATATAACAGTTAGGATTCTGCTGAACAATTTCAGGCCCAAAACTGAAGGAGTCTTTCACAGTATAGTCATTGATAGTCAGACTTACAAGCTTAGGTACAAGAAACTTTGCAAGCTTGTACGTGGGAGTACCAATAGCAGAAAGAATAGGACAAAACTTAGGTACGCCATTAACACAAGGTTTATGTACCTTGGCTAGACCATACAAAACACCAGGATTGGACCCACTGGGACAAAGTTTCTTGTACGTAGTTTCATCGATATAATTATTGTTTAATAAAGATCTATAGGAATTCCTCAATCTATTTTCTATATGAATTATATAATTAATGTCCTTACCATGAGGAATGTTCAATTTAGCAAATTTTATATCATCATCGAGAAGGGACTCAACAGCTACAATGTAACTATCTTTGAACCTGGGCGTTGGCGAAAGCTTGCTGAAAGATATATTTGGATATGTCGTAGATTTTGTCGTTCTTATTTTTAATATCTTAAAAAACTGCTCTACCAAATATTTATATCTGCTGGTTTTACAGAGAACGAAAAATAACATATTTGTACAGGCAAATATTTAGTTGGTTAAAGAATTTTCTTTTTTAAAAACGTCATTAATTTCAGCTAGGAGGATAAGAAAAAAAGGATGTTGACATTTTTATATTATTTTTCTTCTATTGTACTATCCGTTAGCACAAGTAGATTCTTTACTAACCATATAATTTAAATCTAACGCTTTATATTTTTCACAGAGAAGTAACTAGGGCGCGTAAGATGTAATTGGTTTGAAGATGACAATCTTTACTAATATAACTCATCGTATTTCTCTTTCTTCTATCCTCCTAGCATTCAGGTACTTAATACACGTTTTTAATAAGCAACAAAAAAAATTTGCTGAGACTTAAAGCTGCTTATGTTTCTCTCCTATACAGGATCGAATGTTACTGTGTTGCTTTTAGTCTACATCTTCGTGCAAAACTTACAGCATTAGTCAAATATGGTGAATTCTTGTTATATCGCTATTTTTGCCATTTTTATTCCATTTTAATCCTTCAAATCTCTATTTGAACTTAGTGTTGCTAGAAACATGTTGGTTATAACAAAAAGCGTGTAAAAAACCTGCCGAACAGACAAGTATGTGAAAAATATAAACAACAGACCACACTAATCAACGAAATTCATCACGAAAGTAATATTCAATTAAAATACTTTAATATTCAATTAAAATAGAAGAGACTTTATTTGGAAAGAGAAGAATATACTCTGAACACATCTAGTGATTTTTCGATCTGGTTTCTAAAGAAATCTCTGAATTTCAATATTATAGTTCATATAATCCTGCTTTGACATACCTTAATGCGCGCCCATGCACAGAAATTTACAAACTGTCGTGAACTTTTGTAAATATTAGCATGTTATCGTATAATAAACAAAGCTTATATATTTCACATCGACTTCAATAAATTCAGCTAATTCCAACCAATCTTTCATTTTATCAGAACCCGAAGCTTATCTTGTGTTGTACCATGTAATTTGGTTTTAAAAAGTTTTTTTTGTTAGAATTAGTCGTAAAAATCTATCGGTAAAAAAAGTCGGAAAAGTAACCAAATTTGAGCTCCATTTTTGCTGGCCCTAATATTTCACCTTTTCCCTGTTTTTTTGTGCATGAAAATTCTAAATGCGTTTGAAATATTTTGGATTATTTCAACTTTGTTAGTTGGAGTTGTTATATAACAGGGGAATTTGTAATAAATTAATTTGTATATGCTTTTATAAAAGTTTGTAAAACTAAGTCGGCAAAAAGTGACTAATTTTGAATCAATTAAAATTTTTTACCAACTCTGTATGTGGTGTTAATAGCTTCTTCCCAGTGGGCACATCAACGTTATTTTAACGTTGAATTAACGTCCAGTTGTAACGTTAGAATAACGTTAACAAAAGGGAATCTTGGAAACAAATTTGACGTCAAATTTAAACGTTAAAATAACGTTATCAAAAAACGTTATTTAAACGTTAACACAACGTTGTTTTAACGTTGATATAAACTTTAGCAACGTTCCTAATGCGACGTTATTTTAACGTTATATAGAAACGTTATTTTAGCGTTGTCATTACGTTATATAAACGTTAATATAACCTTTTCGTATGCGACGTTATTTTAACGTTATAAAAAACATTATTTTAACGTTATCATTACGTTAAATCACCGTTGATATAACCTTCTGAAACGTTCGTATGCGACGTTATTTGCAAAACTTTATTTTGGGAAATAGAGGACTGTGAAATCTGAAAATAAAATATATTATCTTTAAATATGTACAAAAAATGAGTTAAAAAATGCTTTTAAATATACATATAAAATATGGTTAAAAATTGTCTTGAAATATGTACATAAAATGTCTGTATTTACTGTTGAGTTTTTTCTACCCACCCCCGTTTGCTCGATCTGCTCCATGTTTAATGTGCATCATGATTACCGATCCTACTTCACTTCGAGTACCAGCTTGATAGTCATAAGCCTATGAACAAATGTAATCTATATTTAGTTAACAACAAAGCGAGCTACAAAATTAAACTTACTAGCAAAGCTATTTTCGGCTAAAATTTCACTTATGGGCACCTTAAATTTAATAAGAAGATTGATAAAACAGACTATTTAATCCTTAAAACAGACTATTTAATCCTTGCCAGTGCAAGGTCACAAATCATTAACGTGTATAAGAGGTTCCTACCTCTGCATTTCTTTTACATGATTTGTTTGGAGATTGTCCTCTCTCCCTCTTTGCAGATGCTGGCAAATTTTGCATCATAATTTGGTGGTCTCGTGCATGATTTTTCTAAAATATAATGCCATCAACTCTTTGGTCATAATTATACTAGAACAGTGGTAAAACGTCATAAAGAAGTGCAACCATATGTAAAGATGCATCAATAAACATTTTTAAATAACAACCAAGTTTATAGGTCTAAAGCTTTGTCAAAATACCAAGAACTGAAATGGAAAAGCTGACATTTCAAGCAAAGACATTTGATGGTTGATAATATGATCTTTCAAGTGGATCAATGAATGTATATATGTTATATAACACAAAGGGAGCGCCATTTGTATTCCTGTACGAACCACCTTAAAAGACTGTACCATCATAACTTAAAATATGTAATTTCATTAAATAAAACTTCTTCATCCAACAATATATCCTCATCCCAACACAAAGTGCCTACGATCATCTAACACACTACGCAAAAACAATAGAACCTGTATAAAGCAAAAATTGACGCAATTTAGTTGCTTTCCCACGTTTCAAATCTGCCAAACTCCTTGGTAAAGCAATTAACTTTACTTTCATAAAACCTAACTAGCTAACCTAGGTAAACAAAACAAAGATTTCATTTTGCCTGCAAGAAAATACACACAAAAGATAGATAAATACACAAATTTGTAAAATACAAACAAATAATATCCCAATTCTTACCTGATAAGAGCAGTAACTTACATGTGTGCAGACAGCGTTGAGTTCGTTGTGATAAAAAGTTCGTTAACTCTCGCGCGCCAATTTATGTCGTGGTCACACTAGCCATGCAACATTTATCATTACTTTTTTAACAAAGCTTCAAGTGCGACTGGCCATAATTAAAATTTTGCGCTCCATCGAATGTCTTTATTTATGTCTCTCCTTCGAAGAGATTAATTTTTAGAACGAAAATCTCAACTACCCAGGATTTAATTTTCACTATACATATAACTGTTACCGTGACAAAAAGGTCTTTCGGTGTGATAATTTTTATCCGATTTTCTTAACCAGAATTCAAACAGCAAAGGCAGAAATAAAATCGTAGATGAGTCAGATGAGCACCTTACCTGAACGTTATTTCATTGTTGCTAAACTTATGGACAATCTGGCCGCTGTCTTTCAACGCCGGTCGTTGTCTTTCAACGCAAACGTTATTATAATGTTACAAGAAATAGTCTATTTAAGCTATGCGCCACCATGTTGAAAATATGCGCGCGGGAAATTTAGCCTTTTTCCAGAAACAACCGTGGCCGTAAAACAAAGAAGCCGTAACACAGCGCATGCGTTCTTAATCAAAACAAATTAAACGCTATATCTTCTGACAGCGCAAATAATAAAGAAAAATATATTTGGACCATCAAAAGGAGGTTCTATAGAATGTTTTTAGCTAATAAAATCATTGCGACTATGCAACAAAACAGCGATAGGCAGCCAAAACCATGTTGATAGCCTAATTAGGAGAGATAAATCGCCTAAATAGGCTATCGTAGACTAATTAGACTATCATAGCCTAATTTGCGGTTATCCCTGACTGTTACATCATAATTCGTGCTCATAAAAGAAGAGAAATTTGGAAACTATAGTAGTTAGCTATAGATAATTAAAAAAGAGGAATAACAACATGTCATAGGTTAGAGCTAGCCATGGGATGGGGAGCTGGACTTGGAGGCTAACATTAGCTAGCTAACAGTAGCTAAGACACCCAGTTAAATATACTTAAACTGGGAACACTTACCTAAAACTAAAGCTAGCTATTTATGCTTAGTAAAAGACATATAAAGAGAAGCAATAGTAATGTAAAATTAATAACATTACAGTTCAACAAACCAAAGTTTTCCGTTTTTTAGTCAGCCAACAGCTTTATGTAGCATTTTGAATTTTAGGACAATACATTAGTTACGCGCCAGGGCACATGAATTATGCAACGTAAACAAATATGGCTACATACGCAGTAAAGTATGAAACTGTGGCTTTCCTTAGGAAATGCGAGTCTGCTTGCTCCACCGACATAAAAACCAAACGTCTAAAAATATCAAAGTTCTTACTATTTCTGATTTCAAATCCACTTTAAACTCTAACCTTTGTTTTCTACTTCTAACTTTACTTTACATCTAGCTCCACTTCTCACTTCACTTTTCTACTTCTTCACTTGGTCTCTTTTCTTTTTAAATATATAGCTATGCTTTTTTAAACCACTTTTTTTCCTTTTTTCAAGGTAAAGGGATCGTTCTTCTGTGCTTTTTTTTGGTGGCCTTTATTTTCTACTTCTAAATTTACTTTACTTCTAGCTCGACGTAGGTCCACTTTCACTTCCAACTTCACTTTTCTACTTCTTTACTTGGACTTTTTTCTTTTTAAATATGCTTTTTTGAACCACTTATTTTACTTTTTTCAAGATCGTTCTTTTGTGGGTTTTTTTGGTGGCGAGAGGACACCATTTTTCGAAAGTTAGCCGTTAAATTTATTTCAGCAAATCAAATTGAGTCGTTTTCATCACGTGATGTAAACAAAGTAAACCCGCTGGCAAAATAGACATATTTTTTTCGGTAACATCAAAGATTTTTACGGCGACATCAAAGGAAAATGACGATATCAACTTTGCCTGTCACAGATAGACGGACACACTCTCCGTATTATTATAAGAGATTATAACGTTAGTGTTAAACAGTTAAATACTGACGTTATTTAAACGTTGAAACAACGTTACTAACTTTGCGCTCGGTTCAAGATTGTCTGCTGTCTTTCAACGCCGGTCGTTGTCTTTCAACGCAAACGTTATTATAATGTTATTATAACGTTAGTGTTAAACCGTTAAATATTGACGTTATTTAAACGTTGAAACAACGTTACTAACTTTGCGCTCGGTTCAAGATTGTCTGCTGTCTTTCAACGCCGGTCGTTGTCATTCAACGCAAACGTTACTAAAATATTTATATAACGTTATAGTTAAACTCTTTTAAAACGTTGCAATAGTAACGTTATTTTAACGTTAAAGCAACGTTTCTTTTAAGTAATTTTATTACGCATAAATTTGCAACTATTTTATAAAATTTGAAACGTTATTTTAACGTTAATATAACGTCATGCGGTTGAACGTTTATATTATGTTTAAAAAATAACGTTCAGTTAACGTTATTATACAAACGTTACATACAGTAACGTTAATATAACGTTAAAATTTGGTTATATAACGTTAGAACCAAAATAAAACGTTAATTTAACGTTATAATAACGTTATGTGCCCACTGGGTTATTGTTCTGTGAATTCCACGCACTTTGTAAACAGATTTCTTTATAAAAATGTATTCCCACAACTTCTTAATCGTGATAGAAAAGAACTTTTCTTCAACACCTATTAAACGCAAGGATTCTAATAAGGTCAACAGAAAAGGCGGATAAAAAATTCCAAAAATTATTAAAACCTCACTATCTTTTATCATGTATAAAAGAGAAATAAAGCTTTTTCAACAAAGTGAAGGCTTCTCAGTCTCTCGAAATTTTCAAATAGGAACTCACCTCACTTTTACCTTTTAAATATCTGCGTATTACATAGCTTTATCTATTATTGCGTCTTTTTTAATGTTTGTTATACGTTTTTGTTTTTGTTTAATTTAGTTGGTGTAAATTAGTATATATTATTTACTATGTAAAAGCAACTTTAAATATATGAAATAATAATAATATATGAGAATTTAAAATACACTTTTTATATATATACATATGGAAGCAGTTAAGTTGTTTTCAACCTCGGATGTTCCTATTTTTTAATTTGTTCGGCCTTCAAAGCTTAGTTTCCATCTTGCGTGAAATTTATTTTTTTTGCGCTAATTTGTGACCTCAGATTTAATCAGATTGAGTATTAGCCCGAGGACGTTTGCATTACAAGTAAAATAATCGCTGATTTAATTCTTTTTTGTTAATGAAATATGTCTAATAACGTCGCGGAGAACATTTTATTATGTATTTTCATGGGGCGAATTAATAGAAGAAGGAAAAATAACTAGATAACGGTCAAGATTTTAGGTCCAATAATTTTTTATTAGCGACGTCAATATGGAGAATATCACTATCTTCTGAAAGAATTAATATATAATCTTTCAGAAATAATTTTTGTTCACTGTTTTGAAAAAAAATGTTTTATGAATGTTTTTTGCACATATAATATGCTTCATGTCTTTCATACCAAAGTGTGCTCGCGCGAACTCCCGTTAAAATATAAAAAACCTTTGATATTAAGCCCGCGCGCTAATCCGACATAAAACAGGCGCGCTAATTAGTCATCGACGTTTTTACATTTAGCGTTAAAAAATCAACTTTAATTAGCCCACCTGCTTAACGCGAATTAACGCTAGATGGTAACCAAGCTTAACAGGATTATTTGCACAGTATATCACAAATGTTAGCAACCTGGAATCAATGCAAGTTTTGCAAAATCGCAACCTATTAAAATTTTTTCCCAACAGCAAGTATTTTAATTTTTTGGCGTTTCTTTAGAAAGAATGAACAAATCAATAGAACTATAGCCCTGTTAAGTTGTTTCGTTTTTTTATAATTCTCGGCCATAGTATTTTTATAAAATCTTTCTTTTAGGCCGCGTTCACATCTAAGTGTTTTTACATAAGGGTCAAATATATATCCAAATGTAGAAATGTTAACACATGTGACCAAAGCCAAACATAAAGTATTTTCTATGCAAAAAAGTTACATAAGTAAAAAATACAGAGATTTGAATGCAGCTTTAAAAGGTTTACTGTGTATATGTTTTGGCTATTTACAACGTATTCCGCGTTTTTATTGTTTTACATTAAAATCATGCCTTGTATGATTTGTTTGCAATTATTGATTTCACTCCAACATATTTTTAAATCCCGAGATTTTAGTATTAGGTACAGTCTCGATCGAAAGGTCTGCGTACGTACTAAAGAACCGAAACCTTGGACTAAAATGTCAATAATGCGACCGCATCGCATAACTAAATTGAGAACTTGAATAACGAAATTACATGATGGTATAATAAAATTGAAATTGAATTTAAAGGTGGTAATTGCATTTGAAAGAATATAACAGCAGTATCGGCCTACCATAAATAATGCGCCCATGCAATTGTTGTCCGACCTTTTCTGTTATTAGTTTCCGTCGCAAATTTCGCGCGGCAAAAAATTTGTATTATACGGTGGCTAATTGCGGTTGAGTTACGGGTTTCTTAATAAAATTGTTTAAAAACGGACTACAGTGGAATCTCTCTATCTCGAACTCGCAAGGGACCAAAAAATTTGTTCGAGATAGAGAAAGTTTGAGATAAAAAAAGGAAAATACCTTAGGCGGACCACAAAGGCACCGAGACTTTAGTTCGAGATAGAGAGAAGTTCGAGATAGAGAGTAGTTGAGATAGAGAGATTCCACTGTATATTAATTTTACAAAAATTTTGAAAAAGCAAACTACAAAGAACAAAATAGAGATGGTTAGCAGCTAGCTTTTCTTTTATATTCTCATACTATACTGGTCTGTTCGTAGAACAGGGATCTGTTTTGGGCCTACTAAGCTCATATAAATCCACCCCTCTCCGTAAAAACGTGTACCACTTTATCGGATAATATTTCATTGTTAACGATACATCCCAAACCGCCGGCGCTCAGGCGTTTCCTAGGGATCCGGTTGTTTCTCTCCCTTCACAAGATTTTCAACTTCGTAGTCTAAAATAATCAAAAGAAGGATCGTGAATGTCGACGAATTCGTCGCTGCTTATGTTAATGCTTCTAAAAATATCGGTTTAACACAGCTGCAGATGGATGAAATTCATGATCATTTGCCTATGAAAAATGAACCATTAACAGAGAGAAATATTTATATACAACACAATTGTATCCTGTTATTAATAAAAAAAAAGACATTAAAAATTTCATAAGATTTTTGTAACTTCTCTTTTCTTACTGTCATGCTTTTCGAAAAAGGAAAATCGTAAAAAAGTCAATATGAACTGTATCTCCGATAAAAATTAAAATTTAATTTTTACGTGTAAATAATACAATGTTGTTTATTTAAAACATAAGAAATTTCGCAATGAACTAATTATTACGCTGCTTACAGGCCTACATACACATTTCCATTACACAAACTTGTTTTTGTGTTTGCGTTTCTATGCCAAGGAAAAAACATTTTGAATCGCTTCAAGAAACTCAATAAACATTTAGGTACAAAGCCAACTAAAACTACATAGAGGAGTATGAATAGAAGAGACCAACTCTACTGAAGATTTCGAAAAAAGAACTAAGAAACTTTTGTACTTATTTAGTCCTTCCGTCCGTCTACTTGTCAGCTTGGCGAATTTCCTTCGATTTTTTTCACGGACTAACGACAAGTTAATAATTCCATGCTTTTCCGCATTTACTTAATATTGGTCTTTGACATTTGAATCTGCAATTCCTATTTAGGGGCGCAAATTAGAACTGCCTTGGCCTTCTTGCAATTCTACATTGAGTTTTATTCTTACGTTATTCTTGCTTGTGAAAACTGCGGTAAAAAAGTAACCAAATTTCGGCTCGGTAACGAAAATATATTTTAGCCACCAATATCTTTTACCGAGGTTTCTTTTTAGCGATTTTATTTTTTGACGAATAATTGGTTTTTCTTTCACACGCGATTTTGCACAACTCACATTCGATTCTGGTTTCCTACTGCATGTCTTTTAAAATTTGCTCTCAACCTGAGAGGTTAAATAGTATGTACATAAGGAGCACGTATTTTTTTAAACAAATTCCTGTCCGGAGATGTTAAGGATAGACAATGGGGTTTAAAGTATACAAAGCCTCGCCCACATTTTTTATATTTCAGATTTACCCCTGGTTATATCAAAGCTGGCTTTGTATTCCCGATTTGTTTTGCGCCTTCCTTTGCAACATTTAGTAAATTATGTCCTGTTTAAATTATTTTCTACATTAAAATCTAGATCGGTTTATTCTTCGTCTAAAAACGTATCTGTTTTATGCATGTTACACCGGCATATTTTGTTTGCATATTTGATTTCAACCCGATCGCCGTTTCTTGTTTTGAAATTAAAAAATAAGCATGAACTTTCGTTTGAACTTTTGTAAGTATTGAAGAGACCGGAGGCGTTTTCCAAATAGTTAAATAGTAAAGAAAGCGAATTAATTTTTTGCCTCAATCATAATCACACTTTTTCCGCTTTCAGTTCTGTAAGATTCTGTAAGTTTTTTAATAACAGGGAATTACTTTGTTATTCAGATTCACATTTAGCGTAAACTTAAAATATGCTACATATAATTTACAATAGATGTGATATATCCG